>JAYXIM010010293.1:0-256839 GCA_037575425.1 Anastrepha fraterculus
GCTCGGAATCGCCTGACCGGACAACTATGCATTGTCATTCTAAGGTGCTGTCCCTGCGGTCGATTCCTTCATCGATAAGACGATACTGCACAGTGTGGTGGACTATAAACGCTAGGCCACCACCATTGTCTCGCTCGCGATCGTGTCTGTGCACGTTATAGCCATCCCTGGTGATCAGAGATGACCTAGCGTGCAGCTTTGTTTCTTGGATCGCAGCTATTTTAATACTGTGCCGGCTCATAAAGTCAACTATCTCGTCGACCTTACTCGTAAGGTATACGAGCCCTACTCGTTTTTGTATTGTGGTTTGGTCTCAGGGCAACTACACTGGAAGGCCGAAGCTTTGGAAAGTACGACTCATAGGAAACACGGCCAAACAGCACATTCCTTAACACTTTAAAATCTTTCTTGTTGTTGCCATAACATAATATTTACATTACCCTTATCAAATTTCAGGAAATAGTGCTGCTGAAGAGATAGTCCTTGGTGGAGTGTAACGGAAACGTAGATAAGACTTTTTAGATTCCCTTAATTGTTGCAACGAAGTAAAATATTTCTTGAAAAAGTTTGCTCATTGAATCCAAGTAATCTCTAAACCAAAGCAAGTTAAATTTACAAGCACTAAAAATGTACACTTAACAATTACATTATTTTGCGCCTTTTCGGCTTACCTTCACGTACGGCCAGTAATGCCAAGAATATTAGCGTATAAAATGACATTATAGTCACTATTTTGACAAAATAATTGTTGCTTAAATGGTTAATAACTGCGAATTAAAAGTAACAATTCTGCGTCATAATAGAAAACAAAAATGTGTTACAATTCAACAACGCCCAAGAGTGAGTTGACAGCTAAAAACGTCATCCTCTTATTTAAGCTGCCATCGGATTTTTAATCTTTTCTGGCACAATCAGCAGAGCTCCCACGCGTTTCTTTTTCTAAACAAGTCGAACAAAAATTCTCATTTACTTCGTTTTGACGCAAAGTCCAAACTCGAATGCTTGCCACAATAAGCACTCTGTCAGCGAAAACTCTAAGTTGAAAATGTATAAATTTCTTAATTAATTATTTATATGATATGTAATAATATGCAATAATTTTATTTGTTTACTTCTGATGATTGTCGACGCTTGCGGAAAGATAAGAGTTGCCCGTCTTTACGCATTGATTTGGCGTTCGCGTCGCTCAACTGTGGCTATGCGAACGTTTGTTCCTTTTGTACATGTACAACGGAATTATATACATAACATTTTGAGCGATATATGGTAAGGAGCAGAACGCTTGACTTTTACGTGTATTAAGATGTAACTTCAATTAGAAATCAGTTTGAAAAGCGTGAAATAATGACAATCTAATTTACTTTAAAGTCATATTGGTATATTATTCTCTATTTTAATTATAATTTGGGAAGTTGTTGTTGTTGTTGTGGCTGTATAAACAATTCCCATACATATACTGGGAATGCTGCTGAAGTGACCGTCCTTGGCCAGATATAAATCTTGGTCGTTCCAGTTACGTAGAACCGACTGTCGTGGGACAATTTCGTTCAACATTTTGGAAGCCGTTAATTATTACAAAAGCGTTCAATAAATTGTTTGCAACATTTAGATCCTATATACAAAAAATATTTGTCATGGATAGAGAATTTCGTATTGATAAAAGTGTTTAGAATTTCATTAATAGCTAAATGCTGTAAATGCATGGCCTATTCACAAATAACTTTCTTTTTACTTCGATTCTACCGCGATTTACTATGAAACGCCTCCGATCTAGCCAGTTACGTCAAATGATTTCCGAAATTTATTGTCTTCGAATTATCGTATTGAGTGAACAAGACAATGAGAGACTTGTGAATATATTTGTATATACTGCTCATGCCTTTACACATTTTTCTTGTGTAAACGCCAAATTAGACAAGAAATAAACGAAAATATGTGGCAGCTTTTTTCGCAACCAAATCTCAATTGGCAGTACCGAAAGTATAAACAAATTCAACAGCTGGTGGCTCACATTTCTGTGTTGTCTTTAATTTCTCCTATTATTGAACTATTGAATTAAAAAAACTGTAGTTTTTTTTATATCTTGATATAAACAGTTAACACAAAATGGATAACTCTCTGGCTCCACTCCAAGAGTTGCTCACAGACATGGTGGTAGCGACTAATCGCGCCGGGGTGAACATCAATTCCGAACACATAACCATGTTGTCTGGAACTAAAAGTAAGAAGCAGCTTAGCCGCAAACGTACCACCGGAAAGACTTCCACACTAACGCGGCGCGAATATGCACGTTTGGGCCTCCACACATTACCCACCCGTCAAATGCTGTATGAAGAAGCACTACCGCTACATCGACTTTGGAAAGGTTATATGCGTGAACATTTGGGACTGCGTAAAGGTGATACTGTGCCAGCAGTGCATGAGCCAAGTTACGATGCCTTCAGCAAATTGCTTGTGAAAACTGATTTGCATGGTGCCATAGTGCATGTGGCGGAGTCCAAGTCTTCTACACTTGTGGGCTTAAGCGGTATTGTGGTATTGGATACGAAAAATATGCTCAAGCTATTGGGTAAGGATAACCGCATAAGATCTGTGCCGAAGACTGAATGCGTTTTCAAAATGCGATTTGGAAATATGGAATTTACGATTTTTGGCAAACATTTAGCGTTGAGACCTGCGGAGCGGAGTGTAAAGAAGATAAAAAACTTCATTGAACCATTTGAATTAGAATGAGATTAGTCTAAAATATATTTTGTATAAATAACTGAATAGCTTTTAAGATTGTACTAAATAAAAAAAAAACTATGTAACTGTATTTTACAGATTACTAATGTTAAGTGATTTCTAAGAAATGAACAATACCTTTTAAACATATTGCATATTTAAATATAATCAACAGCAAATATTAAATTTAAAGTCATCATTTCTTTACTTAGTCTTGCTAATATAACTGATATTTCTTTTCTCTGGCATCATTAGCATTGAACACGTTCCTCTGTCCCACGACTGTCCAATGTGACGTTACCGGGGAAAGTGTATAAGTTTATGCTGCTACAACAACGAAAACGTTCCATTGACAGTCATGTTCTCGCTATTACAAGGTCTGTGATTTCAGAAGCATTTCCCAAAAATATATAGCAAATGGTGTGCAAAGAACTGTTGTTATTCTGTTGGTGTTGTGACAGCATAAAACATTTTCCATGTCATTTTCGTAGTGCTCATCGCAGACGAGGGACTCTAGCTGCCTCGTGTAACCCGCATTATTCTGGTATAATAACATTTTGGATATTGGAGCAGGTTACATTCTCACTTATCCAGAATCGTAGTTGTTAGATGGAATACCCGTCGAAGACGGATGTCTTCGCTGCTCTAGACAGCGTTTTATGAACCTCAGGAACAACAATTACATTCTCATACATTTTTGGGAGTGCTGTTAAAGTGGCAGTGCGCGGCTGAAAATAATTTTTATTTGTATAAACGGTCAGAAGATCGTGCAGATAATTCTCATCTCATCGTTTCAGTCTCGCAGAGAGAGAGAGAGAGAGAGAGAGAAAGAGAGGAGAGGACCGATCCGAGTTAGGCTAGATTTATATGCGCGTTTACAGAGCAAAGTCCTTTGATTGCACTATACATTTTACGGGATCCATGCAGATGGGGATGCGAGAACGGGAGTAGCAAGACCTTATGAGTATTTTTTATTGGGGGAAAGAAAGAGATTTCAAGCAATAAGAGCTGCTTTTGTAGGTGGGGACTCCATATTTCAGGGATTATAAGTGATCATCTACGATTTGAAGGCTACGGCGAGATATTACCGTTATCATCGTTCATGGTGTCATCGTTTGATAGTTCGATTTGCTAAATTTTTTTCACTCCAGAAACTAACTTTATGGCGTCGTATCCCTGCCGGATAATTCACGAAGATTTTTAAAGGCGTGAACAAACAAAGACGTGTTTTTAATCCAAGGACATTCACTCTTAACGAAAAAAATATCCTCGCAAGGTGGGCAACATATTCTTCTTAACAGAAACATTACAGGTAATGAACCCGAACACCTACAGTTAAAGCCATCAGAAATAGTGGAAGAACTTACTTTCCAGGAGTTCATGGCGGCTATTAAAACCCAAAAAAAAAAACAAATCCTGTGGTTTTCACGAGATCCCATCAGAGCTTTTTAAACACATGAGTAATAAAAACCTCCTTACCATATATCAGTTGGTTTACAAAGTCTGGAATAAAGAACGCATGCCAAAGATGTGGGAAATTGAAATAATTTGTACTCTACATAAAAAATGAGACATGTTGATCTGTGAAAATTACTGGCTCATAACACTTTTGAACAGTATTTACAAAATATTTTCAAATATTCTAAGCGCTAGACTTAAACCGCATGTTAATGGGACCATTGGTAGCTGCCAGGCTGGCTTTCAAGAAGGAAGATCAACGATTGACCAAATTTTCGTACTAAGACAGATTTAAGAACAGCCTCGCGAATACGAAATGACGACGTATCATCTTTTTATAGACTTCAAAGCAGCTTACATTCGATGACTATGGTTTACTTTGGTATAATCATTAATCATGACAACAAAATTTCTGCCGAAATAGGCCACAGAATCCGTATGTCCAGCCGCTGCTATTTTTCGCTGTGTCAACACCTAAAGAGTCGCCTTCTAGACAGAAAAACAAAGATTTCACTATATAGCTCAATTATTACATATTTCCATCTTGCATACGGTAGTGAAGCGACACACAGAGGTGCAGAAAAACAGAAGCTGCTGATTTTCGAGAAGAGAGTTCAGCGAAGAGTTTTTGGCGCGATATACGATAAAGGCGAGTGGCGGAAACGCTACAACCATGAACACGAAAATCTATATGCGCACCCATCTGAGATAACCACAATCATGATCAACAGATTGAGATGGGCAGGTCGCATATTGCGGGTTAACACGGATTACCCACCTCAACAAATACTCTTCGATAAATTCCACAGACAGAAAAGTAGGAACCACCCGCCGCTTAGATGGATTGACAGTGTAGAAGAAGACGCAGTCTTATTGGGATTTCGGGCATGGAGGACACAGGCACGAAACCGAGACAATTGGGGGCATATGCTACAGCAGGCGAAGATTCGACCAGGGTTGCCCTACGAACAATGATGATGATGAGTCCTGCAGGATACAATACACTTCCCACAAATAGGAGGAGGAGCTCGGCCAAATACCAAAAAAAATGTGTGTAAGCGCCAATTATATCCCTGCAGTCGGTGCATTCATTGATACAAGGAAGGTTTATATTACATTAAAAGCAAAAAAGTCAACATTGTGGGCACTGTAGTAGATTTCGGAAGGAACCTTTTCTGACACATGCAGTTGAAGTAAACAGTCTAATGAGAAAAAAACGTAATAATCCTGTCGCAGGCTATTAATTTAGTGATGGACGACAGAAAATAGGATTCAACGACTTAAACAGAGCTCGGTCGCAGAAATACCATCCTTTGAGCGAAAAAATGTGCTATCTGATAGGATGATGAAGGAATGAATTTGCTGCCTAGTTCATGTTGTTGTTGTTTTTCAAAGTATCACTTTTTGCCAAGAGTTTTTAGTGGTTGACTTCATTGAAAAAACATGTTTTCTTGGTCCCTAGTTTGATTGCCACGCTAAAAACACATATTGGGTTCACCTATCTATGATGGGCTTAATAATACTGCTACAACAACTAAAACTACCCGAAGTGCCAAACTACTTTCCCGCCAACTCTTTTAATGCATTCTCTCAATGAATGTTGGTTTTTTATGGATGAATGACCACCTGAGTTCGATAGCTTTACAAGCCTCTTTCAGATATTTGAAACACGTGTATACCGGGGGTGGAGTGCGTTGGAATTTAAATTCAAGACATCATTACAATTCAGTTGTAAGATGTGCTCTGCATAAATTATTTTATTGGCAATTAGTGACGACGTGAGAAAAGTCAGATGCACCCTCAGACGATTACTTGCGAAAACTTGTCCGATGTTTGTGTGGATTCACATATGTTCATAACAAAACTTATAGTATATTTACATACTTATATACATACATACGTACACACAAAATATTTTAAATATTCAACTGTTATACATATCTCCATACGCATACAACAAAAAATTGGAAGCGCCATAAAACATTCGCAAAAGAAATTGTATTATACGAAATTGGTTTATAGTCTTTAAATATAAAATGAAATGAAAAGAAATGACCATAAAAATGCCAATAAATCAATCAGAGATTCGCTGAGCGGAAATACCTGTTAAGCATGGAACATTTACGAACAAAATTTCTCACAAATATATTTATACATAATGTCCATGTATGTATGTGCGTATTTTGAAATTTTTAGATTAGTCCCATTTTTGCACTCTTCGATCGTATTTTGCATTCCAGACATATCTTCGCAAATAAAATGTAACGCACTCGAACCAAGTCTTGCGTACATATGTACAGGCTGAACGATATGAAGTGTTACCTATTCAATACACCATAACTTTTTTGTGTGAAATTAGTTTTTATTGATTTCAAGGGCAAAATTGTTCAAAAATGATTACAATTTTAACTTATATTCACTTTAGCTCGATATGACCACCTTTTGCCTTGACTATAGCCTTCAAAAGGTCAAAAAATGAGTTGCATGCTGCACGAATGTGATCTTGAGGTATTCCCGTATAAATTGCTTCGAGTGGTCATACGTAGGGTCAAATTCTCGTATGAGCGTTCGGTCAAGTAAACAAGATGGTTTTGACTGTTTATGAATTGCTCAACTGGGAAATTTTTTTATCAGAAAACACAATATTAGGAAATTCGCCACGTTCGTGCAAGCGCAACAACTCCTTAGCTCTTTCGCACCGAACTTTTTTTGCTGGGGTGAAAGATCGTGTGCTTTTTGGAACTTGTATGCCTTGACCTTGAGCTCATTTTTCAATATGGGTCGAATGCTGTCTTGCGATATTTTCAGTTATTTGGCCATTTTTCTTCCACTTCGACATGGATTTCGTTCAAGTCGATTCTTCACTTTCCGAACCATTTCTGGCGTTGTTGCTGTTTTTTTGGTCCACATCCATAGCGTTTTGCAATGCTACTAGTATCATTGTAACGTTTTACAGTGCGATATACAGACATTTTATTTACTTTGAGGTGACTGAACTCACCCCAGCCATTGGGTTGTGATTTTCCAGCCAAATATAATATAACGCAATCACACTTGAATTCCATCACAGGAAAAAAAATGAACAAAACTGAGACGCAAATGACCTATAAATAATATATTGAACTGTTACATTAGTAGCTGTTTTACAGATACAACCAGTATGAAGTTGGTAACACTTCATATCGTTCACCCTGTATGTATACAGTGTAAAAAATCAAGTTTTAATTTTTGAAAATGTACATAAATTAAAAGAAAAGTAAAGTACAGCAATATTTGCTGGACAAAAATATAGGCACAGTTCTTTTATATGTGTACAATTTAAAGATAGATTTAAAAGTCAGTACTTTGCCATTGAGTGCACTAATTTTTTAGTAAATTCTTCGCCAATATTAAGCCATTTTTCTTTTAATTCTGCTTTCAATTCAGACTCCGTGGAAATCGCACATTTTCTGACTCGTCGTTCCAATTCCTTCCTCAAGTGCTTAATAGGATTAAGTTCCGGAGACTGTGCAGTAGAACATGTGCCGTGTGATAAGCAAGCCACATCTTTACATCATACACCGTAGCTTGGTAGATTCAACTGATCTGCACTTTTTTTGGAGATTTTCTTTCAATATGTTTAAATAAACTGATTTGTCTATTAGACCTTCAATAAATAAAAGCTCCCCACACCTGCAGCAGACATTTGGTTGGTTGCAGATATGAAGGGCTTGCGCTTAGCCACACATGCTTTGTATCCAGGCTGATGCAGTACTCGTCTTACTTGCATGGGCTCCAGAATCTTGAGAAAACTTCTAGGAATGCAGTTTTATAACCCATACACATTTCTTTTCTTCAGTTGCTTTTATATTACATTCTTTATGAGGCTTGCCCTACGATCTCATGGCCCTTTGTGCCTTTTACTTTGTGAATTTTGAATATATTGTCCAAAAACAAAAACAATTATATTCGCCCAAATTTATCACCCATCCTTTCAGACTATCCATTATTTTTTTGTTTTGCTCAACCTCAACATTTCTCCAAAAATTTACCCACGCAATCCCCTAAACTGGTTAGGAATATAAATAATTATTTTTTTCTTTCATTTTTATTTCAAAATGAAATACATACAGGTATAAATACCGCAATATACAAATACTCTTACATATTTATTGGCCCAAGCGGTAGTGACAGTATCATTCATTTTAATTACGATCTTAGATAGGTAAACAACTTTTTCCCAAAAAATATAAACAAATAAGAGGAGCTTAGTCGTATTATTTTTGGGACAACAATTTATAATTTTAATTTCATTGTGCTGAGCTTTCTCCAAAATTGTTCAAGCAGAGCCCGCAAATAAATTACAAAGTTATGACTGAAAACGGTGATCAGATGGGAGGTACTTTTTCCAATAGGGTTATTTTGACACATAACGCGTGACTACTGGTAAACTAAATACATATTTTTTCAGTTTTTGTTGACATTTCATCTTGGAAAGACTTACGACTCAACAACATTTACAAATCGTAAAATTGTATTACGAAAATCGACGCTCTGTAAAAAGTGTTCATCGCGCACTCAGGCCAACGAGACGAAGCTCAGCGATGAGGCGCATTTTTGTCTGAATGGCTACGTCAATAAGCAAAATTCAATATTTGCGCTGAAGACCACCCCGAAGCCATTCAAGAACAGCCATTACGTTCATTGAAAATAACCGTTTGGTGCGGCCTAGGGGCTGGAGGAATCATCGGCCCATATTTCTTCAAAGACGAGGCTGGCGCCAATGAACGCGACCATGTCATAGAACCAGTTGCCGCTTTGATAAACAGAAACCCTAAGTCTCATGTGGAAAGACTACGCCACCATGTAAATATCGAAGGCATACAATTTGAAGTCCTCGGCAAATAATAGGTGCCTGGCAAATGATAAATATCTGGTAATATTATTTATAAATAAGGCGAAAAGATTCACCTTCAATAGAAAGAAGACAATTCCTTTCACTTACAGGATCCGGCACTCGAAGTGTAACCAAGTCGAAGTGTAACCGCTAGCGCAGCTGATGCACGGACATTTAGATGGCTATGTGACAGTACAGAGTGTATAAACCCGAGGAAGTATTTTACCGAGAGTAAACGTGAAGAAAGAAAATGAGTGTGATTGCACTATATTTGGCTGGAAAATCACAACCAGCGATTGTTCGTGAGCTCGAGCTCCTTAAAGTAAATAAAGCTTTTGTTTATCGCAGCATTACTCGTTAAAATGGTACTAGTAGCATCGCGAAACGTCATAGAAGTGGTCATCAAAAGACTGCAACGTCACGTGAAATGGTTCAAAAGGTGAAGAAGCGACTTGGGTTAAATCCCCGACCAAGTGCCAATTAAATGGCGAAAGAACTGAAAATATCTGACCATAGCATCCGTCGTACATTGAAAAATGATCTCAAAGTCAAGCCTTACAAGATCCAAAAGGCGCATGATATCACACCAAAGCAGCAATAAGTCAGACCTGAGAGAGCGAGAGAATTTTTCAAATGGAGCAATTCGTAAGCTTCCAAAACGTTAGGGTTTATTTCACCGATCGTTCATAGGAGAATGTGAGTCATCGATTGCCCACCAGGAGGCAGCACCCGCCACAGGTAATGGTTTGGGCCGCTGTAACTGCAGATGGGTGCTCTCCTATCGTTTCCATCGAACCTGGTGTCAAGTTAAATGCGAAATATTATCGGGAAAGTATTCTGGAGGTTCTGGACAAGTATCGGTGGCAGACCATGAACGTTTCAACAGGACTCGGCACCGTCGGCACAAAAATCTTACTCGATTACAAAGAATGGCTAAAAAACAAAGTTCTAAACTTCATAAAGTCCACACAATGGCTCTCAAATTCACCAGACGCGAATCCGATGGACTATTCTCTTTCGGCTATTTTGGAGAGTAAAGTCCGAACTAAAAGATTCATCAGTCTCGAGGCACTGTCCGCGAGTGGGCCAAAATACCTGCAAGTCACATTCGGGCAGCTTGCGATTTGTTTCTGGACCGTCTCAAGGTCATATCAAGGCAAAAGGTGGTCATATCGAGCAAAAGAAAATTTATTCTTTTTATTTTCACACATTTTTTACTTTGATTTGAATAAAAGTAATTTTCCAAACTAAATTTATGGCCTTTTTAATTCGTTACACTTCGAGTGCCGGACCCTGTAGATAAGCTTTTGACCATAAAAGGAAGGCCGAGTGAAAGCCAAGAAAGTCAAGTTTACACAAAGCAATTCTCTGTGACACAGCGTCAAAGGCCTTGAAGAAATAAATGTAGATGCGATCAACTTGAAGTCCAGATGAAAATGAAACAGTGGACCAACCTTTTACAAAAGCATGCTGGTTGGAAGAAATTGGACCTTTCGGCGTAGCGTATAATTTTTTTAAAACTAGCTTCGAAGGTTAGCGAGTAGCTTTATTTAGGTGTTCAGCTATCAGTTATAAAGAGGTATCAGCTATCAAATCAGCACCGTGCCACACACAAACATACAAGGCGGCTACCGGGCCACTTAAGTATTTTTGCACCTGCGTTATTTACACTAAACTCATTTGAATGTTAAAATTCATATTTGCTCGTTGCGGTGAAAAAGGGGAAGGAGTGCACAATGAAAAGATTTAAGTGGAGAAATAATTTTTATTCACTGCAGCAATTGATGGGCCATAAAAAGCTAAATATATATTTTCTAATTTTAGAATCTTCACTTTTACAAGCCTTTAAAATGTCGCACCAATTATCCCACAAATTATTATGCGATTATACATAAAATGGCAATGCCACTGCTGCTAGAGTGCACTGATGGTCAAGGCTGACTTGCAGTGATGGCGTCGCAAATAATTTCACAAAAGCGTACTTTGGCCGCAATTTGTCGAACAGCTAAACGGCTAAAAAGAAAAAAAGGCATCCCACAAATATGAAATCAACTACGCGCACTTAGAACTCGGCGCGTTAATTTAGAGCACCGCATTCCGATGACACAACGATTGACAAGTTTTGCCATAAATTCTTGCTCTAAAATAAACAATAAACAAAAATACAAAAAATTACAAAGAAACAACAAAACACCAAACAAATTATTAAACAATAGAAGAAAACAAAACAACACTCATTAAAATCTAAAAATCCAAAAATACAGTAAGGCAATTTTTTTTCAAAGCCTGTGATTTTTTGTCCGCCGGCAGCCGGTGTTTAGAGCATCGTTGTTTGCGCTGCGCTGTTTTAAAATGGTTTGCCGGGTAATTGCGCGAGATGCGCTGGGTTTGCCCCAATGCTGCCGGCGGCCCTGAACGCTATGAAAGAGGCCAATATCCGCTACTAACTAGTCCGGAATTTTTTTTGTTTTTGTTTTCTTATCTATTTGCGTAATTAGCGTTTTTGACTACTCTCTGCCTTTTTAACTAATTTTTTTTTGTTGCGTTTTTGTGTGTTGACCATTTAGCGGCGCGCTGTTGTTTTCATTGTTGTTTCATCCTCTGCTTCTTCTTCTTCTTTTGTTTTATATGCTTCATTTCAATAAATTTGAATTTTCGTAATCTATTTTGTTTTGCGCATCGCCGCCGGTTGGGCATTTTGGCGTCACTGAGACGGCGACTTTCACGAACTTGTTTTCTTTTTTTTTTGGTTTTGTGTTTTTGGAATCATTAAATGACGTAAATTTAAATTAGTCTGCTTCGATTAGTGTTTTGTTTAAAAACAAGTAGCAATAATAGCCAACGGCTATTAAGAATTTGGATAAACAAAATACCAAAATCAGTGAAAATAAAGCAAATAATTTGTTGAAAAAACCCAAAACAAGAGCCACCAAAATGTAAACATTACCAAAATTTGCATCTGTGTGTGAGTGTGTGTTAGAAGCTCATTAAGACGAGATGATTATGAGAGATGGTGCAGGTAATTGCCGACAAACTGTGCAAGAACAACAACAATAAAAGGTTAGAAATAGGCAAAAGCCGCAACGAAATGAGACGAATGTGGCCAAATTTGGACATATCTCAAGCAGACATGTCAGCAGATGTGTGTTTGTTGTATAGTTACTGTTACTCTTGGACGTTGTTAGATATTTGCTATTGTTGTTGGTGCGGTTGTATCTTTTGCCAGCGATATCGATCAAAGCATCCATTTAAGCGTTGAACTGGGAATTCCCAAAAGGCTAAGCAAATTTGCATTAACGGCGCCGGTTCATTTCGCTGTTTCCATTTTGTAAATTTTAGTTTTTTTATTATTATTTATTTTTTGTACTTTGACTTGCACGCTATCACATTGACCTTTTTTTTGCTGTTTGCTTGATGATGGTGCGTTGTTTCTTTCGCACTTCTTCTTCTATCAACATTTTTAATACTTGGTTATAATCATTCTGTTAGCTAAGTTCTTCTATTTCTCAGCAATACTTCCAAAAAATTTACTTGGCGATATGTATTAAAAAAGTGGTAGTTAATAAGTTATGTAGTTAAAAAAGGGCTAAGTTTTTCTGCCATTTGTAATATTTTTTTTTTTTTTACTTTTTTCTCATTCGTTCATTTCTTAAATACTTTGTTTCGGTTCAAGCAGCCGCATGAATTTCATCATGTAATTTGCTAACTGAAATGTTGATGGCATACCACACCTTCCAAAAAATTTGTTTTTGTTTACGTTCGATTGGCTTACAGTGGGCGCGAGATTAGAAAGTGGGTAAACCATCTCATAAATCTTTACCACCAAATTTTAGGTGTTGATTATCGCACGCTTTACACCTTTGCAAATTTCAAACATTTCTGCTCAATAAATAAATTCGAATTTTATTTATGTATATCCTTTTTAGCAAATATAAATTTTGAATTTATATGACAAAAAATGCTACTTTTGATCTCGCATGCCATTTTGCGCAGGCCCAAGTTTATCGCTTAAGTCTTTTACGCGTACACCTTACAATAAATGCAAGGCTTCTGCTCAATAAATAGCACCTCACATTATTTATGCAAATCCATTTTCGGCAAATACAAAAATCTAATTTATTTAACTAGTAAATAATATATTTTGGCCACGCTTGCTATTTTGCGCAAGTCAAGTTTGTCGCTTAAGTCTTTAATTTTGGTGGCAAATCAAGCGGGCAATTTTGCGTTGCTTGTTTTGTTGTATCAGCTTTTAAGTAATCAAAACATTTTTTTTTAATATCCCATTTAATTTTTGACTATAATATTATATATACATAAATAATCTGCTTTGACTTCTAAAAAGTGATTTGTCAGGCTGTTTGAGGCTTATGCTAATTGCAACAAATTTTTGCTGTTCTTAGTCTTAGTTCATTATTTAGAACTGTCAAATTAATGCTTGGCATACTTGCTTATGCATAAATTCCAACGCCACGTGCCTATTGTGCAGAGAAAGGTCTACAATTAAGGAGCTCAATGAAGTTTTTTGAAGAACACTGAACAAAAAAATATATAAATTTTTTATAGATCTAACTTTAAACAAATAAACACCAAAGGCAACTCGTTAGGTGTCGTGTCACAGTTAGAGCAAGATTGATTGCTGAAATCTAAATTCCATATGTAAATGTCAATATGTGAATCAAAAATCATGGACATTTTAATCTGAAAGTAGATAGTACAAAGGCTTCAAACTGCAAGTGCTTCATATTTACAAATTTTTTTGAGGTTTAAATACTTTTTTATTTTATACGAGGATCCCCATTTATATGTACTTATGTATATGTATCATTACTCAATGTTCTTCGTGGGAGTTTTCGTTTAGTTAAGAAATGGTGGTCAATTTTTTGTTCAATAAAAATTTCACTTATATCACTAAACAACATGAATTTAATTCGAACTTTATCTTCTTTGGTCTAGGTAAACCTCCTTTCTTCCGAAGTCCAGCGCTATATCTCTTAAGTAAAACATTTTAAATTTTGTTTTAATTTTATCTTTATCTTTGCATTCTTATTTTTATCTCTATCGCTATCTCTATCTCTATCTCTATCTCTATCTTTATCTCTATATCTATATCTATCTTTATCTCTATCTCTATGTCTATCTCTATATCTATATCTATTGCAGATGATCTGGCAGGGCTCCTATTTTAACCTGTTAACTGGGTAGTACGAAATATTTCGTCATACATAAAAGCCTTCTGCAATGGGCCTGACGAAATTTTTCGTCATGGAAATTAATCGTAATACACTGAACGCATTACGTTCTACGTTGTTCTTATCTATTAAATCTTAAAGTGGTTATATATATTGAATACATTTGAATTATAAAATATTTTATCAAAATACTAAATAAAAACCATAAGTTAAAAACGATATTCCTTTATTATTTGAGGTGTGATATTACTTATCGTTGCGAAGAAAAATTCGCCATTCTGAAACGAGTTGAGCAATAGCTAATTCCCCGGTTAACAGGTTAAGTATGATACAATTTTAAGTTCGATTTTTTCTTAAAACCAAATTTGCATTCATTTGCTTACTAGCTTTTCTTTGCATGATGGGTTCAGTAGGCTTTTGTACTACTGTGTGAGGTAAAGTATTACTTATCTTTTGTTGTTTGTTTTGTTGGTACAATTACAGCAAGTACAGCACTCAGACAACATTAAGTCTATTGTACTGCACCGATCTCCGAAGAAATCTGAGTAGATCTTGTGGTGTCAAGGAGCCAAGGTGGTCGCTTCTTAACCAAAGACCTCAAACCTGATTCGAGAGAAGGCCGGGCAGAAGCACAGAAAATGGTCCCCCATCTCATCCTCCTCTCCACAAGCTGGACAGAGTGCACTGTCTGAGCTCCCGGACATGTTAAGCAATATGAGTTTTGTTCAACTGCAGCCTTTCTCAGCCTGCCAAGCTCACTTGTGGTGGGTTGAAGTAGTCCGTGTACTAACCGTGGCTTTAATGGCTGTGGAAGGGAGTGACAGAATGAACCCCGCGCCAAAGAAATTTGCCTCAGAGCCTATCCTAGCTAAAGGGTCAGAGGTCTCGTTACGCGCAATACCCACAAGTCCCGGGATCCACGGCAGCATCAGGATATTATGTCTACTGACATAGTTCAGCCTATATTTATAGGATCCAACTGCCCTTGAAGGGGTTGGAGGGTTGTGCAAGGCCATGAGCGCAGCTTTAGTGTCACTGCAGACACATGCAGATCTGCCTCACTACCTGATTTCCATAACAAAGTTCATTGTTCGCTTGAAACACAAATTCGTCCATTCCAAGATCAAAGTGTAGTTTTGTCCCGCTGGGGTCCACGTAGACACCAGAGGCGGAACCTTGTTGAATCCTGGAGCCATCCGTGGGCTGGGCTCATTTTTTTTTGAGTATGACCACAATTGAACCTCTGGCAGCACCACACTGTCTCCCTTTTCAAGTACGATTCCTGATGGCTTGGCGATGATCTGTCTGTTGATGCCTTCTGTTGTTGTCACACGGCCCGTACCAATACCCTTTGTGTTTCAGTTGTTGATGAAAACATCAAGTGGTGGTAGACTACCCAGAACATCTAATGCCGGGCCTAAAGTAGGCGGAAAAGCTCTGGTGCAACAGATGGCCACAATGCGCTGTAGTCTCGATAAGTCGCTTCTGACTCCCACGAAAGAGAGTCTACTCATCCAGACCATTGATGCACACGTGATAATAGGTCTTATCATAGCTGTGTAGATCCATAGAATCTTGCTAGGAGAAAGACCCCACTTTTTCCCAAAGACACCCTGGCATTGCCAGTAGGCTGTCAGTGCCTAGGATGGATTTGTTTCAACGTGTGACTTCAATTATCAGATTGTTTCAATTATACAAAAAAAAAAAAAAAACGCCGAGTCAGTTAAACTTAAGATTACGCATCTGTCTGTATTCCATTTTTCTGGACCAGATGTTCTCAACATTTTTTGCTTTTATGTTTGTCATTTTAGTGTCGCTACAGTTTTATTAAAAAATCGCTTAACAATAATAATACAAGTTTTCAATGTCTCTTTCTGATTAATAAATTTAATTGTCTATCACTTAATTTAATTTGTTTATCCATCCATTATAAGGCCCCTTTTTCTGGGTCAAAATTGTTGTTCGCGTGAGTTGAAAGAAACAACAAAAAACACAAAAAACTAAGATTCAAAAGGTGTTGAGGTTAAAGATAATCATAAAATAGAGATATTTTGTAATATTTTTTTAAAATATTTTGCGTAAAATAGTTGTTATATACTTGTAAATACGTAGTTACATTCACACATAAATAATTTGTTTTAGTCTTTGTGAGTTTTTGCGTCAGCGACTTCCACTTTTATTTTATTCATTTTATTTAAAAACTAATTTTAATAAAATCTGACAATGAATGTGATTTACCAAAAAGAAAACGTTAAATAAATATAAAAAACATAAAAATAATAATATTACAAAAAAAAAAAAAAAATGGCCACAAGGCACAATTTTGTTTGTAAACAATTTTTGTTTTGGTGCACAACGAACCCAAAATTAGCTATTTATTATGCGAAGAGTTATTTTTAAAGATACTTTTTTTCATTTTCTTGCTTTGTTTTGTATCACAAAGTCTTTTGACATTTAGGAATCGAACTATTTCAATTTAACTGCGTCAATTATCTGCTACCGATTTGAATGTAAGTTAATGAATTATTTAAATCAGACAACAAAGTCGTCATCAGTTTGTGATCAAAACAAGAAATTACGCATTTCGAAGGCATTTCACGAACTGAAAGTTAAGAAAGTGGATTGTTTTGTATTAGAGCTGCTTTGAGATACCATCAATGGCCAAATTATAATTTTTTAACACTAAAAAAATAATAAAATTCCACCAAAACATGAATGACTAAAATAAATAGGAAAACAAGATTTTGCAATAGATGGCGCCAGCATCTAGCGATTGTAAATAAATTTTCTCCACAAATATCAGCTGACAAACTGGGGGCATCTGTGAAAAAGTTTTCATAATCGACTTCTGAGCCAAGGCGAATCTATTAAAGTCCATGTGGCTGTGAAGGAGAATTCATTATTTGTTTTCTAGTTTTCCAATACTTTGCTTTGACAATCAAACGTACAGAACATTATTGTTGGCCTAGTGCCCCCACCTTTAATGAATGCACCTTGATCTGAGCTAAATAAGCGTTATTTGTGTGAAGTGCAGCTTTTTAATTCGTTTTTATTGTGTCAACCTACTTTAAAACTTCTTTTGGTAAGAAAAATATCTCGCACATGATTTCAATGCTACAAAAGTGGCGCTTAAGATGTGGAAGGCAAGGAACGTTCGGGACGTTTAAGAAAGTTTAAAAAGTAGAAGAAAATTGTGGAGTCATAACCGATGGTTTAGCAACTCATTTCCCATTCTTTGATACCCTGGGAAGTGAAACCTTTGAAATAAGCTGCCCTACCAACTTAGGCCGCGAAACGACGAATGAAGATCGAACAGCGGTTTGCTAATTCAAAGCGACAAGAAAACACGGACGGACCAAATTAATGCTTTTATATCTCATTTAATTTCAAGCAGCGTTTGTGGCTGGTGATGAACACTCTTTTCAAGAAAAGAAAAACTTTGTAGCCATTTATCATAATAAAGTTTCAAACTTTGGGGAAAACACCTACTATTTTTTGCAGCAATCAAATAAAAAATTCCCCGAAGAAATGATTTTGTTACAATTATTAAAACTAATTAAATTTTTTTATTTCTTCAATGAATGCTATTGTATTACAAATCTATTTTTGAACTCATTTACCTGGACTCATTTACCAATGCTATGGTATAATCACAAATTACTTTTTCCCGCTAAGTCATGCTGAGGTTAGCATTTGCTTTCATTTCTAACTTTGTTTGCCTGCTTATGGACTATCATCACGCGAACTTTGAACCACGAAATGGAAATACAAATTAATACAATTTTTTATTTGATTTCTCTGAATGCGTAGAAATGAAC
The DNA here is from genome assembly GCA_037575425.1 of Anastrepha fraterculus. Lineage (NCBI taxonomy): Eukaryota > Metazoa > Arthropoda > Insecta > Diptera > Tephritidae > Anastrepha > Anastrepha fraterculus. The sequence goes on from JAYXIM010010293.1 coordinate 18,066, forward strand.
TTAAAAAAAAAGTGCGTGTAGCGTAGTACACATAACAGAAGTGAAACTTTCAAGGCAGACAAAGATAGAAGGAGAGACCCGAGAGAGAATGAGAGCGAGAGAGAAAATATATATCTAAATAAATTCACAAGATTTGCAGAGAATACAAATAGAAAAAAATTTACAAAAAACGGAGAAGGGTCGACCGGTGTAGGCAAACGCCGGACGCAAACCGTGGCAACAACGCGCACTACTCCAAGCGTTTATCACCCGCACAAACGGAGCGATTCCAGGACCGCAGCAACGGCACAAATTACCGCAAGGCCATACCAGCAAATCCGACGCCGGAATGGAAAGCGCTTTATAGTACGCACAAGCACTAGCCAGGAAACGGAAATAAGCACCAACGAGTAGGCACCAAAAAAAAAAAAAACGCCAAAAAAATTGGGACCAAAAAACGCCCCAAAACCACGGAAATATAACGGCAAAAAGTGGGCACCAAAAATATATTTCCTTTAAGTTTGCACCAACAAACAAGAGCCAAAAAGTATGCAGCGTTATTTTTCAGTAGAAATTAGCAACCACCAGGAAAAACTCAGGAAAAATAGCCTAAAGTGTATCTAAGATATATGTAAGGTATATGTTTCTCTCTCCTTTTCCTCCACGTTATATCTTTTTTCTCTCTCGCGGAACGAAAATACCCACAACGTTGCATGGCCTTGAAATTTTACTCTCCTTTCTCGCTCGTCCATTGACGCCTAAGAAGTTTCACTTAAAAAAAAAAAAAAAAAAAAAAAAAAATGAATAATTGGCGCGTACACTTCTGTTAGGTGTTTGGTCGAAATTTATAAGTAGTAATTAACTTTGTTTCGGGGATATATTTTCGCCAACGTTTACATTTACTAAAAGCTATTAAGGAGAATACTAGCGAAAATGCTGTGGAATGAAATAATCGACTATTCTCGATTATTTGAGAAAGAGTAGGTTAGGTTAGGTTGGGTTGTAGCCATTAAAAGCTGTCTGATTTGCTCAGTGCTGAGGTCTTCTTATCCATTAAAAAATTGTCTACCTAAAATGGTAAATCTTCGTCTAGATAGAGCAGGTCAATGGCATAGAAGGTGAAACATCGTTTCTTCTTCCTCAGCCTCGGCAGAAGTTATGTATCTGCATGTCTATTCTCTGGGCATGTCTGCCTACTATGCAGTGCTTCGTTATAACGAAAGTCAGTGTGTTAAGACTATTCTTATTACTTAGTAATTAACGTAAGTTACTTAGTAATTGTTGGGGGTTTCTGTAGGCAGTATATCCACTGAGAATAGTGCGAGGAAGGATATTATGGAACTCATCACAAATAAACTTCCAAAGAAAAATGCGACTGTTTAAATCAAAAGTCAGCTCAGTTCTGCTGTATGGATGCGAGACCTGGCTTTTAACTGACCATCTAAGCTGAAAAACTCGAAGATTTGTTAACAGATTTCTCCGGTGTGTTCTCAAGTTGTGGTGGCCAAATGTCATCAGCAATGATGATTTACATAAAAAGTGCAACTTGAAAGCAATGACCAACTCAAACAAATTATGAAAATGGCGATGGATACACCGCACACTGCGAAATGAAGCTACGGAAGTCTGCCGACAGGCTCCTGATTGGAACCCCGAGGAAGCCGCAAGCGACGCTGTCCTAAGACTACAAGGAGGAGGTCGTTATAAAAATAAATCGGTGAATGTGGCAAATCGTGGAATGAATTAGAATTGTTGACCAAAAACATAGCCCGGTGGAAATGCTTTACGAAGGAGCTATGCTTTAATGGAAGCTAAAGAAAATGATGTGATTTATTAAAGCGCAGCGGATTAGATGGATTGGCCACATCATAAGAATGCCCAACGAAAGAATTCAAAAAAGGGTGTTTACTTTGCGTCCAATAGGAAGAAGAAAGATAGGCCGACTAAGAAAGAGATGGCTTGATGACGTAGAAGTAGGCTTAAAAGCTATGAACTTTTGTAATTGGAGAAATAAGGAAAGAGAGCGACTGAATTGGAGGAGGATTGTTGGGCCATAGGGCTACGGCAGCCACTGAAATAGAATTTTGTAATACAGAAATTTAATAACCAACATTTGATTTTGAGTCAGAAAATTGTACAATACGAAGATCGTTAAAAACTATTTAATTGTTTGGGGTAACTCTTTTTTATTTTTCGCCATAGTCTTCTTTAAGGCGTATACACTTCGTCCACTGCTGTTCTAGCCTTTCGTTTCTGCAATTACTTCCTCGTGGGAATACAACTTTTTACGTCCAGCCATTTCTGCAATATGGGGAAGAAATAGTAATTCGAGGGTTCTAGGAGAGCCAATTTTGGAACATGCAGGAGGTTCGAAACTATTTGCATTAATTTTTGGGGCTACAACTGCTGAGGCGTGAGCTGATGCATTGAGAAGATGGAAAATGAAAATCACTCGACTTCTTCGATTCAAACGAATGTCAAACATAAAGAATTAGTATACGGATTTGGTTGGAATTTGGTATGTCTTCTTCCAAGAGATGCTACTAACTAAGCGTAACTTCGATGTGTACCAGTAGTGCCATTTCTCTGACTTTACACGGATTTTTCAAACGACCTGGCAAAATTTGTACGATTTTGTATGAAAATCTTTTTATATATAACTTGGCCTTCCAAATCGGTAGTTTCTTGCCCTTTTTTTCTGCTAAATTTTCTTTTTTCAATTTTTTATTTTTTTTTTATTTTTTTTTTTTTAATGTTTAGAGTGATATAATCCCTAAGAAAATACAACAAAACGCATTTTATTTATATTTAATAATTTATTTGTATTTTGTTTTCTGGTTTTTTAATTTAATTTCTCTCCGGAACTTAGAAAATAAATACTAAAATAATTATAATTAACCTTTATTACTAAATAGGCAAGCAAATAACGCAGGCCGACAATTACTGAGTTGAGAATTTTAATTTACAAAATTTTACAATTAACTTAAATTATTTATTAATACACTACATTCAAAACCCATTCAGACAAAATAAATTTAATAGAAATTAAAAAGGCAAAATTAATTGATTTTAATAAAAAAAAACTAAACAAATTTAAAAAATATTTAAAAAAGAACTAAACAAACTACACAAAATATAAAAACAAAAACAAATTAATAATTTGAAAAAGTAAGAAGTAGGTGAAAAACGAGTATTTACAGTTTGATTTGTTTTGATTTTGATTTTGTTTTCTGTTTTTTCAATAAATAATCTTACGCACTAATGAAGTTCAAAATGAGCGAAAATAGTTAAAATAACAAAAATATAAAATTAATTAAAATCCTCAAAGAACACTCATTCAATAAAGACACGTTCCTTAGGCGATTCACACACTTAAAAATAGTACTTTGTAGTTGTAATTGTAGTTAAAGGTAGTAATGGTAAATAAAAGCATAAAATCACGTTTTTGCGCCACACACCGTCGTATGGCGTGCGGCACTTGAGTATTATTTTTGTTTGTTTGTTTGCGCATTGCTGCTGCTACTGTTGGTTGTGGTTGTGGTGGTGTTGGTGTACAGCCTCTACAGCGACACAATGAACTCCTTGCCAGTCTTGAAATCGGTACACTTGAATTGTGGACAACACTTGGGGAATGACCAATTGGGATCGGTAGGCAACTCCTCACAGCCGGGCATTTCCACGTAGGGGCAGGTTTCAATGTTGATTGTTTGTGCTTGTATGTTACATGTCATAACTGCGCATATGCCCTTCGGCTTGTACTCCTTGTTGGGCAGCATAGCACGACGGGTGATTTTATCAAAGCACTTGCCATGATGCGCTAAAGAGAGGGAGAAACAGAAGAAAACGAGAGAGAGCGGAAGTTAATAAATTGTTTTATTACTCATGCAATAAATATGCATGTACAGTGTATTATATTATATATGTGTGTGTATGCAGGTATTGATTGCGTTGTAATTTATTATTATTATTGTTGCTCAATGGCTTTTGTTTTCATTGTAGTCAATGGCGTTGCTTGGCTTGTGTTGTTGTGCGTGCTTAGCACACGATGAGGAAGTAATTATATTTAATATAAGAAAAGCAAAAAAAAAGCAAAAAAGAGAAAAATACAAAAAGCATAAAAAAGGTGTAATGCTTAATGTATTTGCGTGCGAATTTTGCATGCCGGTTTGCTGCTGCTGCTGCTGATGAGCTATATGACATTGGGTGCACTGTGCATATACACTGGCTGTACGCGTGTGTGCGTAGGCGTCACAGCACTGCACAATGGATGTCTGAGCAGGAAGTGCTTCCTTTCAGGTTACTGTGTGCATATCCACTTCAGGTGGATATAAAATTTTGCGTGCGTGCAAAAGTGCATCTTTTGTGTTACAAAACAAAAGAAAAAGATTTAAGTAACAAACTTGCCGCTTGAAGGTTGCTGCTCAACGCAATTAACTGCACGCATGTGAAATATGTGAGTTTATAAATATTCTCCTTTTGTCAATCTCGTATGGGGCGAAAAAAAGACTTAAGATACGAACTTGCTAGTGGGGAATTTTAGTTTATTTGCTTTTAATTGCCTTAATGACTGGGTACTACGGTAAATATGGCAGAAATATTTTAATACTATATATCACTTGAAAATAAGTATTCAAAAGCAACAAAATGTCATTAATAATAATTTATTTAATAGCTTCAAAGCTGTTGGGAATTCTTTACAAAGCGCAGCGGTAGCTAATTCCTACTGAATTGTTTACAACTACAAAAGTTATTTTGTATGTGTTTTGGTTGAAATCCCGCCATTTTATATGTTGAATGAATTCGCTATGTATGGCTACCTAAATCTTATAGTTATTTGTTGGTATGGCTTAAATAGTTTTTAGTCACGCAGAAATTGGCTATTAAATTTAATTAAATTACTTCATTAAAATGTTATTATCGCTTGTGCTAAATAATAGCGTTTAGAAGCATAAAATTTTTTTACTCGTAGTTAGTTAAATAAGTTTTTTTCTCTTATTCAAGTTTTGCACTAGTTTTATTAATTTAAGTTTTTTACGTTACTTTTAGGAGAATTTTATGAAATTTTTGCGATCTTGAATAATTAAATTTATATAGTTAAATTTAAGTGGCATTCTAATGAAGAAGTTGAAACACAAACTAGTTTTGAATACACGTACAATTCAATATTTGATTTTGGAACGCTGAATGACGTATACAAATTTTTTTTTTTAATTTTCCAAAAGCGCGTTAGTCAAGTGCAAGGAATGTAAGTCGTGAGTTGCGCAAATTCACAGCGCGATATTCATAGCCCCAACGAGACATTTAAGTAAAACACCTTTTATGGGCGTGTTTATACGACTATCTACAAACAAAAAAGAGACTATAAAGTAGCTAAAATAAGGCAATTTAAGTGCAAAAAAAAGGGAAACAAGTAAAAATTTGTAATTTTATGACGAAAAAATACAAAAATAAAAATAAAAAAGCCATGTCTAAAAATGACGATAAAAAAAAATACTTTGCTGCTGTGCAAAAATCAATGCTTAATTTCTTAAAATATTTTGATTACTCATTTTTTAAAGCAATAGCTTCATTTAATTTGCCACAAAGTTCATTAAGCGAAAATGTCACAAAAATTAAAAATACAACACAAAAAACAAAATCCATTAGCTGAATTATAAAAGGCGCTAGAGTAATAAGAACGTGACTCGCTGCCCGTTATAGACGTCCGCCGCGCTAGCATATGAGTTCAATGCTATTTTTAAATGCACGTATTTGCGCATGCGTTAAATGCTGGAAATAAACGCCAAGTGTAGCAGTGCAAAAATAAAGGAAGAAATGCTTTGAAACACTTAGCGCACAATTAGCACGAAATATTAAAAACTATGCAGTTACGACATTGATGAATAAATGAACTTGTTTTTATTTTTATAAAAAAAATTTATTTTATATAAGAAAAAAAAATTTTTGAAAGAAAACCAGAAAAAAAATATTTCAAATACCTAAACAGAAAAATTTTCTTTGAAAGAAATCAGTACAAAAACTATAAGTATTTTGATTAAAATTAAGAACGTAAAAAATTAAATATTAGATTAATTTCAAAAAATTATTTAATGTATTTAGATGTCTTTAATGCACAAGCATTAAAATATAATCTTTAAAATTAAAAAAAAGTAAAATTGTAAAACTAAAAAAATTGCATAACAACTCATGCGTTGGAAGAGCAAGCATCGAAATATGTTACGAAATTAATTAAAAAAGATTTTTGAGTTTAAAAAACAAGTTTTCCCAAACGACCTTCAGCTTCCAGGCGTCTTGCTGTCGCCATAAAAATATTTTTTTAGCGTAACGTAGCCAGTTGGCGTATTTGAGGCAATAAAAATCAGCAAAAAACAATACAAAAAATATATTATTTCTTTAAACAATATAGCAACAACGAAAAAGCCGGAAAAAACAACAAGCAACTTTGGATATGAGAAGCGTTACATATTTGTTGTTGTATGCTAATAAGTTAACGCTGCTACTGCGACTTAAGAAAGCTATTTGCTCTGACATATAAATAACAATATTTTTTAGGCAAATAGTTCAGACATTTTTTTCACAAAGATGAGCAAAAAAGTGGTCGCAATTTACTAATTTTGTATTTAATGGTTGAATGCTTCGTCCACGTCTTTTTTTGCTGTTTTTGTTTTTGCTTATTCTTCCCGCAGCCTAAGTGTTGCTTTACCGGTTCTTGTTTACTCGCTTATCGTTTATCACTTGAACGCTTTGACGTCAGCTCCAACAACTACTACCACTACAGCTGCCATCGCAAGCCAGTCAGTTAAGCATAAAATATGTACACAAAAAAATTTTGCCAAAATAAACAATGAAGAGCTGAAATGGTTTTTATTTTTACTGACGTCAAATGCAAATTTTTTGGTGTACTCAAAAATTATATGTATGTATGTATGTATATACTACATATAGAAATGATTCATTGCATAGCGTAAGTTAAGTTGACCAAAGCAGTACCAATTTAAATATGAGCAAAACGAAAGAAGTGGGAATTTTTATTTTCAGTTCCGTTCTACATATTTGAAATGAGGTCGTGCTGTGGGTTTTTACTGCATTTCTATTATGAGGCGACAGAAATTGAGCGAAGCGTCACTTTGACTGCGAATATTTTGATTTGAAGAATACTTTTTTTATTTTTTTTTATTTTTTAATAAGTCAACAGAACGAACCGGTAAATTTATTTAGGGTGACAAAGCAATGCATTATTTAAAAAAAAATAAGAGTTAAAAAAATAAAAATAAATGTAAAAACTTAAAGTCAAGGATGGTACAAGACGTTGTTTGCTGACAAAATGTGAATCTTGTTGGAAATAATTAACAAATGTTGGTTTATGTGAGAAAATTATGCTTTGCTCAATGTATTTTAATTGAGTATGTCAAGGAGAACTACTTAAGATGTGGAAAAATTTGTAGCAAGTGTGGGGAGAAAAAGCATTTAAGATCGGTGCATGTATGTAAAATAAGAATTGAAGCTCAATGTAGTAAAGAAAAGCGCAGAAAAAATGCTTTAAAAATAAATGGGAAATAAAATCTAATTTTTGCTTTTGTTTTCTTTGATAGAAGTATGCGTGTATGTGTGTTACATATAAAATTTTTTTTTTCAATTTTCTACAATTTTTTATTGAATTTGCGCGAAATATTTTACACTCTGAGTGCTACTAATAGTTGCTACTTCTCACTTCCAAGCCGCTTGCATTTCTTATTCTAAAAAATAAATAATTGGCGCGTACACTTCTGTTAGGTGTTTGGCCGAGCTCCTCCTCCTATTTGTGGTGTGCGTCTTGATGTTGTTCCACAAATGGAGGGACCTACAGTTTCAAGCCGACTCCGAACGGCAGATATTTTTATGAGGAGCTTTTTCATGGCAGAAATACACTCGGAGGTTTGCCATTGCCTGCCGAGGGGCGACCGCTATTAGAAAAATGTTTTTATTAATTTTGCTTTCACCGAGATTCGAACCAACGACCTCTCTGTGAATTCCGAATGGTAATCACGCACCAACCCATTCGGCTACGGCGGCCGCTCTTCTTAAAATGAAAGACTTAAGCAACGAACCCGCTTTGTTGGCGTTACCGAAAACAACTCGATAATAAATCTAATAATGCTATTAAAGCGTAATAAAGTGGAAATTAACAACAATAAACATTAAAGTATTAGCAAATGCGTGCATAAATATTTTTTACTTCCACACAAATTAAAGACATCAGTTTTTAAGCAGCGATTTACATTTTCTTAGCACTCAAAACTATGAAATTTCGTAAAATGTTTCTATAAACATTTGCTGCTTAACCACAACTAAGAATTTAAATTATGCTGACTAAGCATTTAAATATTTCTTTATATACAGTAAATTAGTGTATAACTCATATAGTGATTTCTCCTCCTATATTTGATTTTTTTTTTAAATTCACAGTTATGCATACACATACTCAACAAATACTCTGCGCACATATTAGTTTTCTTAGCACTATGCTAGTTTACTCACCAGGATGGAAGGCAGCAGGTTGTGTGAATACCGCAGCATTGGTTTTACTTATGCAGCTGATAGCAATCACAGCAACAACGAAGATTAAACACACTTTTAGTGAGCACATTTTGTTTGTAATGTAGATTTTTTGTTGTAAAAAGTTGACTTTGATTAGCAAACGGCTTGAGCAACTATCTTTAATAATGCGCGCACACTTTACTGTAGTTTTTTGTTTGCTTTTTGAAACAAAGTTTATCAACTAATACAGCCAAAATTTATTTTTCAATTCACAATTTTGCTTTTTAAATTTGTTAAAAATATAGTTTGTCAATACTTTTTTGAATTTTTGCTAATTATATTTTAGTTTTTGCTAACTTTTAGTTCAATGTCTTGATCCGTTTACGTTGAGATCGAGTTTTCAACTGAATTTCACATTCAGCCGGCGCTCGTATTTAAACCAAATGCCCGCACTCTCTATGCTGATTAGTACAACTAATAGTTGTTGTTGGTATTGGCTTTGCTTGGCATTTTATATTTTGCTTATTATCGCACACCGGCAAAGTCTGAATACGAATACGAATACGAATATTTTGCACGTAAGCAAGTACGCCGAAGTGATTGAGCAAATGAGCGTCCAACGTAGAGCGAGCGAGAAAGGTAAAAACAAAGCTGATTTGGTGGAAAAAAATTGAGAAATAATAATAAAAAAAAATGAGCGCAACTTGTGACGTGCTGTTGTTGATGAGCTTGGTAAATAAAATTCCAGCTCAACAAAAACAGAAATGAGCTAAAAAGTGGAAAGAAATGTGGCCTTTCTGACGTGCAGAATACGCCTTCGTTAAATACATGCAAATATAAATCAGCTAAATGGACATATTTTTAGTACGAACACACAAAGGTGAAGTTGGTAGGCAAAGCTAATGAAACCAAAAAAGCAAACAACAAAAAAATAATACTTATTTACAAATATACATACAAATATTTACGTAAAAAAGAACAATTTTGGGTAGACGAAATTTTGGAGCGATTAAGCAAGTTTGGCCAAACGTAGTTATAATATTTTACGCACTTAATATTTGAAATAATTTTCTACAACTTAAGGGGATGGGTGGTAAAATAAAGAGCAATCGGTCAAAAAAGGCATGTTTTAAAATTTTTTTGGCAATAGAATTAGTGTTAGCGTATTTAGTCAATTTCTGTACTGGAGGCGAAGCGTTTTCGAAATAGCACACGAAGAAATGGCGCTCCATATCTTCTGCGCTTTCCTGTTGTGCTATTCCCCTTTAACAACAGTCAGGAGGATGCCGATAACTGGGTAGAAGCTCTCTGAGATCAACTCAGTCGATCCCTTCCTTGCAAGCTCATAAGCAATTTCATTTCTCAGCTATGTTTCTGTGTCCTGGAAATATTGTCCTGGAACGATTCTCAACCTCCAGTTTGTGGACAGAGAGAAATACGGTGTTAACTGCACTTTGAGCAGCGATGGAAATAACGTAAAGGTCAATGGGAAAATGACATGACGGCAAAATAATTATATTCAAAAAGAAATCAGTTACTTAGAATGCGGAGCGAACAAGTTTTCGTGGAGGGTTCAAAGTCAAACGGCTTGTTTTTGTTCATATTCAATGACGGATTTATGTAATGAAAATAACTCGGAAAACGGAACTGTCTAGCAAGCGCTTGTGTCGTGGCCAGCTCGAATACATCAGCAGGACAAACACCTGGATAAACATATTTTACCAAAAGCAGATACAAAAATCAATAAAAATAGAGCAAAAACTAAAATTTATTGAGAAAGTTCGGCTCAGAAAAAAACACCTCTTCATGAAGGACACAATAGATCTTGCAGCTCTTAGTGCTAAATCCGCTCAAAATATTAATAACAATAATGTAATGAAGTATCAGAAATCACTAGCAAAGAATCTGACCTACATCATAATAAATTTGTTTTTTTTTGGTTTCCTCGTTCACTCCTCTCGGGAGCATAGGGCCTCGACAATACTCAGTCATACGTTGGTTTCGTTAATCTATTTTAATTTCTGATAGGGTAGGTGATTAGCCTAGGCGGCCGCCGTAGCCGAATGGGTTGGTGCGTGATTACCATTCGGAATTCACAGAGAGAACGTTGGTTTGAATCTCGGTGAAACACCAAAATTAAGAAAAACATTTTTCTAATAGCGGTCACCCCTCGGCAGGCAATGGCAAACCTCCGAGTGTATTTCTGCCATGAAAAAGCTCCTCATAAAAATATCTACCGTTCGGAGTGGGCTTAAAACTTTAGGTCCCTCCATTTGTGGAACAACATCAAGACGCACATCACAAATAGGAGGAGGAGCTCGGCCAAATACCCAAAAAGGGTGTACGCGCCAATTATATATATATATATGTAGGTGATTAGCCTGCCGCTACCAGTCCCAAACTTAGGAACAACCGCTTCTTACTGCTTGGAGCGCCATCTGTGTTTCACATTTTTCTACCAGAAGGATCACACAGATGGTTGAGGTCTTCGCTAAAGTTGATGTTTCTGTGCTATTACTACGGTTGCCCGCTTCCTCGTGCTGGCGCCATTGATGTTTTTCTTTGTTTTTGCTTGTTTTAGCAGCCGCAATACAAATAATGCGCTGACTATTGCGCGGGAGTGAGGATGGAAAGGATAAGTGTGGGTTTGAAAATGTTTTTGGGATGGAAAATTATTAGAGAGAAGGAAAGTAGGTAAATATGGAAAAGTGCGTGGACCGTGCTTCACGTGGGGTACGAGCCCTAAACCTCTGGGATGGCAGGTTAGTGCACTTACACTAGACTATCGAGGCCGCAGGCACTTAAACCCCACTCATTTGACCCTGTTTTTTTTTATTTTTGCGGATGAAGAAGTTGAAAATGTCTAATGCATCATCAAAGCTGCCGTCGCAGCAATGGTATGTCCGGAGACTAAAAAACTCCCCCTCGTTTGGAAACGCCACCCACTGTGGAACCGCTTTTGCTTAGAGTGGCGTTCCATCTTCTTCATTACAAAAGTGTATGTGTCTGCATTCAGGTCCCGCTTTTTTATCCGAAGAATTCTTTCCGCGAAACCACGTTTCCTCGCTACTTAGCATCTTGTCACACTTTCAGTGGTTATGTACCCGACTGCATGTTCCAGAGTTCGATGTTCTTGATCAGTTGTAGTGAAAATGCGAAGGTTTGCCAAAATTTTCTGATCTGAAAATACACTGTGCAATAGCGTTAAGGCCAAGGCAGTTGGAGATGTTTTTCTTTCTGCAAATAGCATATCATCGTACGATTCAGTTCACCTCGATCTGTGTGGTCCTATGAAAATCGTATCAAAGAGTGGAAGTAAGTACTTTTTAGTAATTACTGACGATTATTCAAGAAAAACTTTTACTTATTTTTTTGCACTGGAATACTAACTCTTGTGTGAGTTTTTAAAATGTTTGGGAAAGAAATTGAGCTAAGTAAAGGAAAATTAGCTGAAATTGTATAAAACGTGAAAATGATCTGTAAAATTAAAAGGCAGTGCAGAAGTCGTAAGGACTAAAGGACTAAGAAAATTAGTAAAAAGTTCGAACAGTTTTCAAACTATTCTACATATGATTCTAACTGACTGCCCGTTAGTGCCGTACAATGGGCATACGATTCTTGTTTGTTTCTCCATACACAACTTGTTGGTTATTTGCCATTTATCACTGCCTCCGTGGCATTTACGAATTTTAATAATTTATTCGCATTGTTTATTCTATCACATTTTAAGTTCTTTACGAGTTCGCCAATTTCCATAACTAATGCTTTGAAGCCGGTTAACTATATTTTCTTTTCTTTCTACTCGTTTAAATATTTTTATAGAAAATTAAAAGCATTCGCAGCACAATCGACATGACTTGGCATGTATTGCGGATTTTACGCATAAAATAACAGCAGAAATGAACATACACACATACATCCGAGTAGGTACATATTCAAATTATTTTGCTATTGTACATATTTTGGTAACCAATTATTATCCAAATGAAATTTTGCTTACTAATTTTTCTAAGAAACTAATTTTGCTATTTTGATTATTTGATGCTGTTTCTGCTTTTTTTTTAATTATCGCTTATGTTCACAATTTCTCCCTGTTTGCATTCACAGTGCTCCCAATTCAATTGACTGACCAGCAAAATATCCATTCTTGGCAAATACTCAACGACTTCACATCGCATTCAAATCATTTTTAATTGACTTAACATGGCGATATCTCGATTACACAGCACTTTAACGTTGCTGCATCATTTTGCATGGCGTGGGAGTGTAGACACGTACAAGGCAGCGGCAGGCGCGGCGACGATCGGCTGCCGGAACACCTACATACACAAGCGCGCGCACGCCCACAAAAGTTTAGCGTCACTCAGCTGACTATAAATGGCCACGTTCGACACACTCAATTAACGCTCTAACCAGCCATTAATAGCAAGACAATTGTTAATCACGGCTTTAAAGCGATTTATGCGTGATTAAATTGCAATACAGTGATTTAATTGAAGATTTTATTTAAAGAAGATGATGTGTGAATGTGTCTAGCAGTGAAGGTGTCAGATCCTATCGGCAGTCGCACTTTTTAAAGCATATTTTGCATACTGCGATGGCTTACATGCAAGTGTAAACACATCCGCCTCGAATGATTAGACATGTAATTGTATTGAGATTTGAACTTCGTCTAATGCAAGTAATACAAAAATAGAATAAATATGCAATATTGTACGTATGATTCACAACTTTAAAACAACAACATTTTCTGCAATCATATTGCTGCATACAACAGGATAACATCGGCAACTGAGATTACACGATATTTGAAAGCGTTCGGCAAAGTGAGAGAACAACCGTGAAAAAACTAAATATAAATTTATATACTCTTATTATAAAATATATAATTTACTACCAGAATTAGCTAACATTAGTTGACTAAAGTGAAGTAAAATACTTACATGCATTAAACTCTTGTATGTATGTACGTATGCATTTATGTAATTATTTATATACAATTTATTAAACTCACAATTAAATAATAAATCACCTGCTGCCGGCTACCGGCTTTTCTCTACATATATCTACTCTCACATATCACTACTCTCGACTACACTACACACATATGTGAGTGTATAAAAATGTAGGAATTTTTTTTGAAAGAGGATCACTCAGAAATTAAAACCCCGATTTTAACATCTTTTCCCCCGTTGGAAAGCTTATGGGTCGTAGATAGTTTGTGTTCAACATTAATTTTAGCAAGGTGTTGCCCTTTGTTTGCATTTACAAAACGGGAATTTATAAAAAAGTTAGACACAAATATAAAAGTGTGGGTATCAAGGTAAATGTTTTTAAGAAACAAGGATCGTTTTAGTTGATTAATATCTTAATAATCCATGTCAAAGGTCGTAATAAATCAATCTCAAGAAAAATGTCCCAAGCTAATTCCATCTTTTGGGCCAGATGAATTTTTCAACTCACTGAAAAAAGAACAAATAGGGCCGTAAGTGAAAACGTTATGGTAAATAAATTTTAAAGCTTTCGATACCGATACCGATTTCGAATTACAGCTCCTCACAAGTAGTATAGCAAAGGCGACCCTGTTAAAAGGTAACCCTCGCTAAATCAATTTGTATGGGGTGGATTTTGTAGCTGGCGTACTGTTTTTTAGCGGTAGAATTTTCGATTTTTTTTTAATAATATCTTGTAAAAGATATTATGTAATCGATTCTATGAGAATAAGAGAAGTTATTTACTACTTTTTAGTCCATTTATGGAAACGTTGTATAATTTTCACGATTGTTCTCTCACTTTGCCGAACGCTTTGCAATATCGTGTAATCTCCGTTGCCGAAGTTATCCTGTTGTATGCAGTAATATCATTGCAGAAAATGTTGTTGTTTTGTAGTTGTGAAGCTCGTAGTAGTCGATTCGACTTAAAATGTACATTTATGTAACTTTCAGCCTTCTGTTTAGCAACATTTTATTTTCCACTGAGAGGTAAAATGCTTGTGTTTTCTGTGCTTTTGCTGTTTCAGCATAGAAAAATGAGTTCGAAAAAAGTTAACAGATAATTTTATAAAAACAAAACGTAGAATCACCGTGGATGTATATATATTTGCGGAGCGCATTAAATACACTTATAAATATTATATATGTGGAGAGCGCAAAGTTGAAGTCCGCAAAACTTGCGCTTAAAACGAAAAACGTATTATTTTTTAAGCTCAATGTATTTCTGTAAGAATCATAGCAAGCCATGATTTGTAAGAATCATAGTTGGCCATGTACATTTTGGTTCAGCCGTTATTCTTAGTTTTAATATGTACAGTTAGTTGAAATAAAGCAACCGAGCAGTGGAAACGTGCGTTTTCTTTTTCGGTTATATAAAGGTAAAATTACCTTACAATTTCTGTTTTCAAATTTATATTGTTTTGTTTTTAAATGATTTTGTAATAGCGAAATTTTGTTTGCTTGTGCCTTTATTTACTTTTTGTTGCACCTAATCACAAAAGAGTATTATTTGGAAAATAATTTTTTTTAAATTAACTTTGAAAAGTTGATGTCAAAACAAAAAGGCAAAACTTTTATTTTGTTATACTTAGAATGAATAAAAAAAACTGTATTAAATATATTTGTTAATGGTTGATGCCAGAGAACCGAAAAAATTACTGTTAATTACATGTTAGTCGAATCGATTAAAAATAAAAATTAGCATTATTTTCTAGTGTTAATGTATTTACCTTCAATACCAGCTAGTAAAACCATAAATATTACTTATACATTAAAAAGGTATACAACCATGAATTCCGCTCAGTACCGCTCAATAAGAACTTCAGATGTTTTAAATTCTTCGCATACTTTTTTTTATTTGCCTAAATAAGCGATGACATGATGACTGCTATTTAACATGACGGCGAGCGGATATGCAAATACATATAAACATACCATTGAATGTATGCATATGTGTATTATTTTGAGTACTAATAAATTTATATCATGCCGAGTATGTCACTCGACTGAAAATGAGAGTGTAAAATCAATTATCTACGCATATTCGTACTTCTGCCATTTAACGATATTTACGCATCTGGCAAAAATACTATGAAAAATAAAATTTAAAAAATTTATAAAAGTATTCGCCAATCACGTGCAGGTCGTTGACTTACAAAACGAAAATCAATTTACGCAATTGTCACAAGTATGCACACATACTTAACAAAAAAAGGAATATTTTAAGTGACAACTCACATTAAATATTTGTTCTTTTTTGTATAATCTGTACATTCCGTTGTAATTCACTGCCCTTTCCGATTTTGCCGGACCTTTTCCGTTGATTAATTTTCGTAAGTAAATCCGCTATTCAACCTTTGAGGTCATCATCAATTTGAAGATTACACTAAACTAATCAGTATTCAATATAATATTGGCGCCAGATACCATTGTTGTGATTTTAATTAACTGTTTGCATGTATTAGATTTTTGTTTACATTTCAGTTAGATTTTAGCATAAAATTTATTAGATAATGGAATAATTTGCTAGAACTCTATTCAACGTCTAAATAAATTTGGTGTTTTTATTTGACTAGTGGCAATTTAAAATCACATTTTATGCTTTTCGAAATTATGTGAAAATTGCTTGCGAGATGGGCCATACATATGTATATATGTAAATGCATCTAGTAGAGATGTGAAACACTAGCGATTGTAGATGTAATCGATAGTTATCGCTACCTTTGGTCATAGTATCGGCAACTAAATATTTATCACATCCGTGGTTTTATTCGCAATGTAGACCCAGAATAAATTATTATTAGGCCAACCTTTCTACGTATCTCTTTGAACACTGAGGTCTGTAGCGTTAAAAAGTATTTTGCCACAATATATTTGTGCTCGGTTAAAATCGTTTGCTTAAACCCGCATAAAAAATAATATTTTGTATTTCAAATTCTAATTTCTATATAAAATGCGCGGCCAAAGTACACAAGACAGTTTACAAGTAAGAGCAACCATTTTTTTTGGGCAAAATTGATTTTACAAATTAACCGGGTCGCAAAACCTTGGCAGCTTGTGATAACCTCTTTAGTTAAAAGATATAAATTTTCCAAAAAACTATAATAAATAGAAATACAAATAAAATCGCAAGATGGCTTGGGGGTCTCGACGGCAATTATTGTCCGTTTTGGCTGATATTCGACATACTTACATTTTGGTTGGTCCTCTGTTCAAAGTATTTCAAAAAAACTGTCTTTTATTATCCCATTTGGTTTAAATTCTGAAATTATATTAATACATTCTGTCAAAAAAGTACCGGGAATTCTTCAATAAAGCCCAATATAATTGTTTCATCATCAAAATTTATTTTGTCGCCTTCAAAATAGGCTCCATTCGAAGCAATACACATATGCCAACGATTAGTCCAGCCATAAAAGCACCTTTTAAACGCGTTTGAAGAAATCTTCTTCAGCTCCTTCAGCGAATTCTCCTTAATGCCTCTATCGCGGCGTGAGCGGAGTGGCAATTTAAGTTTTGGGAAAAGAAAAAAGGTAAATACGCTAGTTGTTCGACGATATTTGTCGAGTTTTTGCTCAAAAAGTGTTCCTTGAGCCGTTGAGTGTTCCACAAATTGAGCCGCTTCCTAAGCACATTCTCTCTCAAACGTCTCATAACTTACGAATTCCGAGTGCACAACACCATGATAATCAGACTTTCACTTTCGACCGACTTTTTTTGTGTGTTTCGACTCATGTGAATAGCGCTGTTCAGCCGCCTGTTAACTGATTTGCATGTCAAACTCATATACCCACGTCTCATCACTTGTTTTGATGCGCTAGATAAACGTTGGGTCCGAATTCACTTACTCAAGCATGTCTTCAGCCACCTTCTTCCGTAGAATTTTTTGAAAGAAATTCAACTCTCTTGGAACTAGTCGAGCAACCACGCATCTCATGGCCAATTGATGGTGTAAAATGTTGCGAATTGATTCGTGAGACGCACTAAGGTCGCGAACTACCTCCCTCAAACTTAAATTATGGTTTTCCAGTACCATTTCCTTTATCGACGACTTTGTTTTTGTTTTTTTGACAGAATATGTATTTCCAAGTTACTATTACTGGGAGGCGACCGCCGTAGTCCATTCTGAAGTGCGTGGGTTCGAATCTCCGTGCATGAACATCAAATAATAGAAACAAGTTTTTCTATTAGCGTTTGTCCCTCAGCAGGCAATGGCAAACCTCCGAGCGTATTTTCCGGAGGCCTTCCTCTTCCTATGCTACCAACAGTTGGTAAAGCATCGAATACTTTCAGAGACGGATGGTTTCGAGGGAACTATTGACTGTGCCAGGCAGTTTATATTGCTTACTAGTCTACCTGCATACATGGGTGTAAAAACCATCAAATAAAGGCGTTTTCTTAAGAGCTTGCTATTTGGCTCGTAGTCGAGGGACAAATACCAACAAATTGAGTACCACGAAAAACCGACATTTCGGCGTCTTCTTCAACACTTTGCTTTATGAACTTCACTAACAGAGTTTTATTTTTTATTTTTCGAAGTAAATTTCCACAATTTGGAAGAGTTGTTCTGGTGTTAAACGATTCAGGATGACTTGATAAACCTTGAAATATAAAATTGAAATTTGAATAAATCGAGCCAAGGAGGATCAAGATATTTGGTGGCTCCTAAAACACTCAGGCTAAAAAAGCCTGGAAACCGGGTAGATAGTTAAGGAGGGAAGGAGAAAAGTGTCAGAGAAAGAGATATGAAAGAATAGAGACACAGACAAAGGTAGTTAGTCCTGTGAAAATTTTCCAAATACTTTGGGAAATCTGTAAATATCCTCCAGTTTTAGAGAAAAATATTACTCATTCTCGCGACATCGGAACCCAAAACGCGCAGCCTTGCTCTAGCAAAAGCAGGACACTCACAGAGAAAGTTCTCAGTGCTATACGCCTCCTCCAAACAAGACAGACACATTGGCTTCTCAATGATTCCAATGGTGGTCATATGCTGACCCCATGGGTTGTGTCCTGTAATAATACCGACCATCAACCCAACGTCTTTCCTTCCAAGTTTTATTAGAAAGTTTGAGATTTTTCTGTTCGGACTGGTCACAAAACACTTTGCAGTTCTAGACCGGACCATCGCTCTTTATGTAGGTTGCATACATAATCGCTGATCCAATTCATGATTCCTAAGGAACTGATTCCGATTATTGACTCTGGTCCCTGTGGGGGAACCGCTGATCCACGGTTAGCCAATTCATCGGCAATTTCATGTCCTTGAGTACCGGAGTGTCCTGGAACCCATATAAGTACACGCCTGTTCTGTTTTGCGGCAGAACTAAATTCTTCTTACATTCTTGAACAATCTTTGAGGTTTGCCTCGCGTTCTCCAGCGCTGTCAGTGCAGCCTGACTGCCATTGAAAACTCCAATCTGCTTCTTGCTCCATCTCGTCCCGCGTATTCATTCGGCTACTTTCAGGATGGCAAAAATTTCCGTTTGGAAAACAATTGCCCTTTTCCCCATATTACAGTGATACTTATTATTATCATCTAAGTACCATTCGGCTAAAGAAACTATTTTATTCTTGGATCCATCCGTAAAGAAAATATCCGTCAAACCTCCCTGAATACTTTCTGGATTGCTTCATTCTGACATCAAATTTTCTTCCAAATGAAACAATGGGTATCAGATCGTCTTTAGATGGCAAAAACAGTGGATACTGCACAGATAGCAACTTAAAGATTTCTATGTGTTCCGAAGGTTCGTCTTCGTGCCAGAAACCATATTTATGGAATCTACACATTGCTTTTATTGCTCCCTGTTGTATCTTAAGATCCAAGGGGAGCAAATCAAGCATAGTATTTAGAGCATGGCCAGAGGTTGAACTTATGGCACCCGTAATGTATAAACAAACGCTTCTTTGCAGCCTGTATAGCTCCCGGAGTGTGGACTTAACCATGCTCCGTCGCCACCAGACCACAGAGGCGCAAGTGATGATTGGTCTGATAAATGCTGTGTATATCTAGGAAACAAAGCAGGTTTCAGACCCCAAAGATAAACCTTACTGAGCAGAAATGCCAACATAGTTGTCAATATAGCAGCTAAAAAGACAACAACCGATCAATAGCATTGAAAATTGTCGATTGCTTAACGGTAGTCAAAAACTATCGTTAGTCAAGATAGTGCCATCCATACTTTCAGACCTCTAATACATACATACATATATACTCGTATATGTATATATATTTTGCCCCGGCAGCCAGCCAATCAGTGCCATCAATAAAAATCACACTCTTTGACTTAATTGTTTTAACATAAATATTTAATAACTTTAAAATAAATATCAGTACATACATACATACATATACTGCTGAAACACTGTGGACGAGTGGTTTAATACCACGTGTTGAAAAAACCAGTTTTTTTAACAAAAATTTTCTACGAAAAAAAAATACAAAAATTGTGGCATTTAGCAAAAAGTGTGTTAAAATCTTTGGTTGCTTGTATTAGTTGAAAAGTAGCTAAAATACTTGCTCAAAAACTAAACGTAACACAATTTTTTTATACTATGGGTTTTTGACATTTGGCTACGAATTTATGACGACCAGTATGACGCGTCTGAGAGACGCCAACCATTAGCCATTCAAAAAGTAAATTCCTGCATAAATTAAATTGTTTGAAAAAATCTTTCTCTGGAACTTCTTTCTATCGCAATTCTTTGGTGACGGTTACATACTCGTACATTCTCCACCAGGAAGTATTGGTGTATTGTTAGTTCATTTCAATTGGCAGAAACTTATTTGTTATACAAATTTTATAAAACAAAAAAAATTTTAAAATAAATTACTTTCCTTAATAAGATAAATCTAGTTTGCTCGCAAGAATGTGACTTAGATTGACGTAAATTTAAACGAGTTTTGGCGAGATTAGGAGCAAAAAAAAAAACACACACGCGAAGTCATGAAGATTTTTGAACCAAGGCCCACATTGTAACCTATTTGAAAAAAAAGACTACATAGCTTTAAGTCAAATTAAAACAGTTGGAGCGCAAAAGTTCTGTAAAATAACTCTTCGTATGGAAGACTAGAAAAATTAATCGGAAAAGCGAGAATCTGTTGATAAGCTTGAAATGGATAGTAGGAAGTCCTACTTATTCGAAATACAGTCTAAAACGGGTGGGGATATGTAGTCGTAAGGGCACTTATATCTTTCAGCACCATAAAACAGTCGGGAAGTTTACAAAGCCACTCTTAGGTGGGAATAAAATGGTCTATACTTAAAAAAAAAGTTCTGTACGAGTATAGCAAAATAATGATAATAGCTCAGCAAGGAGCTCTCAAATAATAATAATAATAAGCTGCTATAGTTTGGTTTGTGCGTTCGAAATTAGTCGGGGAATGCCTGACTTCCCTCTCGATTACAACGATATTAGGCTCATTTGGGGTCCCGGTCATAGCGGCATAGAGAGAAACTGCTGCGCCGATGAGCTGGCCAGACAGCGAACTCTTAAGACGGAAGAGGATTGGAGTCGCTTAAGAACCTGTGGTCTGCTACTGGAAAGAAGGGCCTCGCATCAACTCAGCCAGTGCTGGGCTAGTGCGCCAACGTGCAAAGTTGTAAGATCCTTCTGACCGCGTCTCTCGAGAGAACTTCTACGGCTAACAAAGCCACAGCTATCGAATTTGGTAGGTATCCTCACCGGGCACTGACGGTAAGGTGTCCATGTGGTGGGAATTGTCATTGCGTCAAGCCTTTTCTGCAGAAGCTAGACGAGGTGGAATCATCTCAGAACCTTCTTTTTAGTTGCCCCGCTTTCGTCGGGCCAAGGTTTAAGCATCTGGACTCTCACTTTTTCGCTATACCAGCGGATATTGCGGACTTAAATATTACAAATCTGGTGAAATTTATCAGCAGCTGGAAGCGGTTAAGACAAACGTAAATCGACACTCGTTGGTCTTCATCTTCAAATCCTTTAATTCAAGCCCTAGATTCTGTCTGGTTCCACCCCCTTTCCTGTTCCCCTCCCCTTGTTTGGTATTACAACGGACAAATTTTAATTTTTTGACAAAGTGGGCCACACGCAAGGGCAGCCATTTAACCTAACCCAACCTAGTCCAACGTAGAATCTCTCTTGCCAACAAGAGCTACTTTGGACTAAGTAGGCAAATGAGTAGTAAAGTCCTCTCTCGACGAACAAAACTTAGAAAAACAAGGCTCTCATCATGCCCCTTTTAACGTTTGGCGCAGAAGCATGGGCGATGGCAACATCCGATGAAGCGACGCTTGGAGTGTTCGAGAGAAAGAGTCTGCGCATGATTTTTGGACCTTTGCACGTTGGCAACGGCGAATATCGCAGGCGATGGAACGGTAAGCTGTATGAGCTTTACGACGACATAGACATAGCGCAGCGAATAAAGATCCAGCGACTACGCTGGCTGGGTCATGTCGTCCAAATGGATACAAACGCTCCGTCTCTGAAAGTATTCGATGCGGTATCAGCTGGTGGTAGCAAAGGAAGAGGAAAGCCTTCTTTGCGTTGGAAAGATCAGGTGGAGAAGGACTTGGCTTCAATTGGTGTGTCCAATTGGCGCCGGTTAGCACGAGAAAGAAACTACTGGCGCGCTTTGTTAAACTCGGTCAAAATCGCGCCAATCAAGAAGAAGAAGAACCTAAGCTGCATGACATGTGCACTGCCTTCCAGGCTGAAGCTTTAGCAATTGACGCTGCACTGAAGTGAGCTCAGAAAGAATTGAAAACGGAAAAACTACTCATATGTACTTATATAGCGACAGTCGCTCTTGTTTGGAAGTTATCCGAAATCGGAACTATCCTAATCACTTAATTGCATCAATTCATCAGCACCTGCACCTTCTTCACCAGGAACACAGAATTGAATTTTACTGGGTCAAATCACACATCACTATTGAAGGAAACGAGCGCGCAGATGAGCAGGCAAAAGAAGCTGCATATCGCGGGGTCGATCTAGTATACACTGCTTTTTCTTTAAGCTACGCTATACGGCAAATACGTCTTAAAATATTCGAGTCATGGCAGCAGGAGTATGCCGATAATACCACTGGCTCCATTACAAAGACTTTCTTCCCAACACTTGAAGATACTCAACTATACCGACAACTCTTTGGGATATCATTCAAATTGACACAGCTCTTTACTGACCATGGTTTCAATAAGGCATACTTCAAGCGATCCAAAATCATTGACGAAGACTGGTGCCCGTGTGACCAACTCACTGTGCAGAGTATGCATCATCTTTTGCACGACTGCCCACGCTTTCACAGTGCACGACAGAGTCACGAAACATTTTGTGAACAATATGATATTCCAGCATTTAATATTAAACAAATTTCAAAGTATCCTAGTTTGATAACATCAAATTATTGATAATTTAAAAGACTTCAATACTTCAAACATTCCTACCTCATGCCTTAATTATAATAGCAATATAGTACCTAGAATATATTCATTTCTTCATTCTTTCATTTTATTTCAGTTGGTTTTGTTAACTATAAATATGTAATTGAAAAATATTTGTAATCTGTCTGAATGTGATACTGTACATATGTATGTATGAAAATATTTGCACTAAAACACAAAGTAATTGAAATAATAAACTACTCGAAACGCAGTAAGCGCGTAGAGAGCAAGGAAAAAAAACCTAAGCTGCTATAGTGCCGACTGGTGTTCGCATAGTACCTTCACAAATGTGTTAAAATTGCTTCCGTTTTCAGAATTTGCCTCGACTAGAGATCACATCGTGCTTAGCTCGGCTGCGCTGATTTCTTCGTTAAGACCCCATAAGCTTCGGGGTGCCCACTCCTGCACGTTCGGTAGGAGGTTTCAGTGTATGGCCTACTTACCTCCATCCGTCGGCGGCATGTATAGTATTCGTCTCTGAAAGTATTCGGTGCGATACCAGACTTGGTAGCAGAGGAAGAGGACGTTGAAAAGATCAGGTGGAGAAGGACTTGGCTTCACTTGGTGTGTCGACAGGGGCGCGCCAATTAAGAGGAAGAAGAACAGATTTTTTTTATAACTATTAGCTTATTAGTTTGCTAAATATATAATTGCCACTGCCTACAAAATAACGTATAATTATTTTTGTTTTCATTTGTAATTTTTTTACTACCTTCGCTGGTATTCATAATTTCTTTACGATATTCATTACAAAAAATATATATTATATTATAATTTATTTGTCTGTGCACTTATAATTGAGCTATGTAGTTTATTCTGTAAATACGCCTGGATTTTTTATTAGAATATTTTTTATGGCACTCGTTCGTCGGTGATTTCCCTGCAATTATATTGTCACACTTCATTTCAGCGGCTAAGTCAGGGCATTAAGTTTTCGGTAATTATTAAATTTATTACAACATAAAATTACAGGTTTTTGAATCCAGTTGAAGCCAGAGAGCATTTATTTTGACATTATTTCATGTACTAAATTTTAGTCGGCAATATAAAAAGGCATATTAGCAGAGGGGTTTTTTCTTAGGGCGGCAGGTGTGCGCTTAACTAAAATTTTAATTTATTCATATCTTCGTAAAAATAATTAATAAAGTGTTCTTTACTGGTTTCTTTGCTTACAAGCGGAGCAGAGTGCGTTAACAGCGCCTGGCAGCTGGGCTGGTTACAGTTGACCGGGTTTACATGCATGTCCTTTGCTTTATTATAGTCGGCAAAGGGTTTCACTACTCGGATCTGAAGCCTTCGCGCTTATACATTTTCCTGTTAAGTCTAAGATTCACTTCCGCTCTACTTGAGATCACTGTTGATCAGCCAAGTTAATCCAAGCGAGGCAGTGGCTTAAATTGCAAGGGAAGAAGATGTACAATGACTAGAGAAACAACGCAAAGAAAGAAGAAATATGTATCAGTCAGCGCCTTCAATCCGCTGCCAGAGATTGATTTAATTATCAGTATGAATTTCTCAGTTGTAGCCGAATGGTTGGTGCGTGACTACCATTCGGTAATGCGAAGGTTCGAATCTTCGTGCAAGCTGATAGAAAAAGTTTTTTCTTACAGCGGTCGCCCCTCAGCAGGCAATAGTAAACCTTAGGGTGTATTTCTGCCATCAAAAAGCTCCTCATAAAAAACCGTTTGACGTTCAGAGTCGGTCAAGGTAAATTCAGGGACGATTTGTGGGATTACTTGAAAAATATCCCAAAATTTTGGGATTAAAATTTTTTCGCTAATATTGGCATCCCTATAAAAGTATGTCCTTGTAATTTTTATAACGCTACTAGTAATTTATAAGCCTTTGTTTTATTAGGAAGGTTAAAATCAAACTGTCAGAAACATCATCAAAGGTGCCGGTGCACCAGTGGTAAAAGTATAACAATCCTCCTTATCGGCTGAGTTCCCGATATAAGCCCTTTATAAGATATTCAATTATTAGTGAACCAAATACCTAGATACCGTGAGCGACATAATGAATAATACACTAGCAACAGTGTATCAATGTTCAACTCAGACAGGCTTGGGGATA
Source organism: Anastrepha fraterculus (assembly GCA_037575425.1). NCBI lineage: Eukaryota > Metazoa > Arthropoda > Insecta > Diptera > Tephritidae > Anastrepha > Anastrepha fraterculus. The sequence goes on from JAYXIM010010293.1 coordinate 43,051, forward strand.
AACGCCGATGGAACGGATATGATACTTTTTACTAGAAGGTACAACATTCCGAATTGGCATCCCCGATGCGAAACGGCGAAGACCACGCAAAGTAGTTTGGAGTAGTTTTGGATAGCAAACTATCATGGAAGCACAATATGTTGGAGAGGAAGAAAAAGGCCAGTAACGCACTATATGCATGTAAAAGAATACTGGGAGTTACATGGGGTATATCTCTTTCAATAATGTATTGGTGCTACTCAGCGGTAGTAAAGCCAATATTACTCTATGGTGCTCTAGTGTGGTGGGCTGAATTGAGAAAAACGACACACAAAACATCTATGGAAATTTACAACGTCTTGGTGCACTTAACACCACAGGGGCAATTAAAAGTACTCCTACGGCAGCACTTGAAAGAATACTCAACCCACCACCGATTGACATTGCGACAGAAGGTCTAGCAGCTAGATCTACCGCAAGACTTAACTCAACGGGTGAATTTACCTGTAAAATATTGGGGCATAGGTCAATAAGTATGAGTTATCGGACCAATACGGACTATATGACTCCGAAATACAATTGGGTGAAGAGATTCTCAACAACAAATGAAGGGGGTGGAAAAGAGGTATGAAACCTAGCCCCAGTACACTGAATATATTTACTGACGGGTCGAAAATGATGGATGGAGTAGGTGTAGGGATTTATTGCCCAGAGCTGGACATCTGGCAGCCAATTAAGCTCCCTGACCATTGCAGTATTTTTCAAGCTGAAATCTTTGCAGTAGGAAAGGCTGCAGAAATAGCACTAGCAAGGACATCGAGCAACTCCAACATAAACATATACGTTGGCAGTCAAGCGGCAATAAAGGCAATAAACTCATATGAATTTTCGTATAAAATCGTTCTTAGGACCAGGGGAGCCATAGAGAGACTAGCCGCAGACAGACGGTTACACATCTGTTGGGTATCCGGGCATAAGGGCATTGCAGGAAACGAAATTGTAGGTGAGATTGCCAAAAGCGCTGTTTACATATAATTCGAAAAAGAAGTCGACATACTGAAACCTTTAAATACGATGACATACACAATGACATCGCTGCGGACATGAAAATACGGATAGACAGGAGGTGGAATAATCTGGCCCTTTGTAAAACCGCGAAAATCATGTGTATACAAAACGCAGATAAATGCGCCAGATTCTTACTAACCCTGTCTAGAAAGGAAAGCAAACCTATCGTAGGTATACGGACAGACTACAATTTGTTAGCGGCACACGCATGCAAGATAGGAATTACAAACAAGGATAGCTGCAGATTTTGCAATGAACTGGAAAAGAGGGAAATGTTGGAATACCTTCTATGTTCTTGCCCTGCGTTAGATAGAACCCGAATGAAATGTTTAGGTGCTCTACAATATGAAAGGTTAGAATGTCTGTCGGGGTTAGAGCATCAGAGCTTACTTAGATTCGCACAACTCGCAGGCTCATTAAAAGAAGCCTACTACAAGGAAACGTAAGGGCCAATTTCCATCTTATTTTGCGATTCTGTGTGTTTGTTGCTGCTTTAATTTTTCGTCTATATTCACAAAATCACTTTGGCAACAGCAAATACATGGAGAGGTGGTTGTTGCTTAAGTTATATCCTTAAAAAATTCCCCTTGGTATAAGTTATCAAACTGCAATAGAAAAAATTTATAAAAAAACAAAAAAAAAAACTAAAAAATAGTTATATACGAAAAGAATATATACATAGGCATATCTGTAAGCCACATAATTAACCATAGAAAATCATCTTATTTTATTGGAAAAAAAGAAACAAAATATTTGCACGAAAAACTATCTGCAATTGCATGCGCTCCATTAAGAATCCACACCCCTTTTTAGGCTACCATTACTTGTTGTGTTGTTACATACTCATGCAGCAGAATAAACATGTAAGTATGTTTGTGAGTGCCTTTAACCTATTTTTAGCACCTTAATGCTGCTACCTGGCACAGTTGAATTGGCAGCAAATCACAGAGTAGTCAAGATATGTATCAGGCACAAATTGGCAGCACAAATTAAATCAGACGCCATTGTGTCGCTTCACAGTCGAGTAAAATCAGTAAAACAACATAAATGACGTGTTTATTGAGTTGGTTTATTGGTGCCCTCCAATACGTACGATAATTTCTTCGCAGTTTTGCAATAAATGCAAAACGAAAAAGAGCTGATGGAAAAAATACTAGAATTAAGCCTGCAAGAATTTCAAGCATTCCGTAAATTAATTTATACGTTTACAACGGTTTTGTGTTTTACTCTTTTTGCTGCATTTTAATCGCTCGTTTTCTTACGTATCATTTTAAAATAATTTTATTCAATGTTGCATGTGCCCACTTTACAGCCTCACTATTAGTGCTTAAGGATTGCAGTTCTTACAAATACCAGCGGAACTCACTTCAGATGGAAATCCTTAAACGCGATGAAACTGCAATTTGCGGGCACAAATTTCATAAATATTTTTCAAAAACTTTTTTCAGCGCGCTCTATATGTTACTAAGTTTTTATTTTATTTTTTATTTCTGACACTTTAGTGGATCTGCGCAATGTACAACTTGCGATAAACGACAGTTTTGACTACTTTTCAAGGCGCAAATTTCTAAATCCGAAAAAAATAATTTCATGAACAAAAATATACGTGCACACGTGCACAAATACATACATATATTCACATTTTTATACAACCACATTCACATACAATTTTTCAAAATATTATTAATGACCTTTTTGAGATGCAAGAAATAGCGACGTAAAATTAAATAAACAAAATTAATAAAAAAAAATCGGTGTACGCTTAAAACGTATAAAAACTAATAAGCTTACCTATAAAACACTTTTTTTAATCTGTCTAACATGACTTTGACACGACTTCGAAAAATACAGTAGCCGTTAGAGTATTTTCTTGTTAAATAATTAATTATGCCAGTGATTATAGACCGCAAAGAATCTGCATTCCTTTCCAAAAAAAAAGTTGTACTTGATATACTGGTATAAAATATTTAATCAAGCAAGTGCTAAATTTCTTTCACATACACATATATATGTATTTAATGGGTGTATCATTCAGTTTACCGACTTAGAATTTAAGGGGACAGATACCTGTAAAATTTCGAAAAAAAAAAATTTTTTTTCATAACTCTATGCTTTGCGTTCGGGCGCTGGAAGAAGTATAGTTACGTTGTATTCAAACTTTAGACGCGTTTTTCTCAAAACTATATTTTTCGAATTGGCTTACACGATAACCCGAAAAGTTATTGACCGATCTCCCCGAAATTTTGCACACATCTTTTTTATGATATTACGTTCTATATGAGTTTAAAGTTTTCGAAAAATTTTCAAAAAATAATTTTTTCGAAGCACAGATAGGAGGAAAATTCGCCCCCAAAATTCATTGCTTTGTTTGAAGCATTTTATTCCGCGAATTTTTTTTCCATTTTTTTTAATTCTTATAGAAGTTATGACATCAATAAACAAAAAAGTTTTGGTTTTTTGTATTCAGGTCACCCGCCGATTGAGAAGTCCCGCTGCGACCTTCCTGAAAAAATTGAATGTACATCCGCCATTTTAAATGATTAAAATAAAAAAAAATATATATTATTTTAATGCATAAATAAACTGTATGCAAATTTAAAAAAAAAATTGACTTCTTCATTTTAAATAATTTTAATGAAAATCAGGGAAAATATGGCATTTACCGATTTTTAAATTAAAGCTGCATTTATTAACCCTATTCCCGAATTCGAAGGAAAAAGTACTCAAAGGCATAGAAATGAAAACTTTTGCTAAAAAAGTTAGCAGGAAATATTGTTTTTGTTGTGCCACAGAGCGGGGCAAAGGAGGGCGTTAAGTTTGTTCATGCCCCGAAAGACAAGATGAAAAGAAAAGAAAAGGGTTGCATCGGGTTGCAGAAAATTTGCGTGTATCACCTCTCGGCAACGAACCCGAGACGGTCATTTGGTTAACGCTTCTATGCGAAAAAAGTAAATTCTTTTTATTTAAATTTAATTGCTCATGCGGTCGGTATCAAATGGGGACTAACACCCCGTATTACGCACTGGCTCTATACTTCGGTAGTTAGGCCAATCTTAATGTACGGAATACTTGTATGGTGGCCATCTGCTCAAAAGGCGACTTACGCTAAAATCATGAGTAAGGTCCAAAGAACAGCTTTTTTATGCATCTCTGGCGCTCTAAGGACTACTCCAAACAAAACGCTGGAAGTGCCAATCAACTTACCTGCCCTAAATCTGGTAGGAAAACACGTGGCCGCCGCCTCGGCGCTCAGACTAAAAAGTATGGCGCTATGGAAAGACCGGTGCTTTGGCCACGCTTCCATTTTGCACTCTCTGAATAGTCATAAACAAGAAATAGACTACTCTATCCCTAGACTCACCTTCGAAAGGCTCTTCAAGACGAGTATACCGTCAAGAAGGGAGTGGCACACAACAAGGCCATGGAGAAGGGGAGAATTAAACTTTTATACAGATGGCTCCAAGCTAGACGATAAGGTTGGCTACGGAGTTTTCTCGAAGGAATTAGGACTGGAACTATCCGTTCGACTACCAGACTACTGCAGCGTCTATCAGGCAGAGGTACTAGCTATAAAAGAAGTGGCTACATACCTAAATACGCACGCCGTAACAAAAACGACTATAAATATATTCTCGGATAGCCAGGCGGCCATCAAATCAATGAATGCGACTTTACTAAGATCGAAGGTTGCACAGGAATGCCGGGCAGCTCTAAATGATATTAGTGACGTATTCAAGGTCAGCCTTATTTGGGTTCCGGGACATAGAGATATTGAGGGAAACTGTAAAGCAGATGAGCTAGCCAGAAAGGGTACCGCTCTCCAACTGCTGAGTGATAAAGGTGCCATTGGAATACCCATGGCCACGAGTAAACTAATAATAAAAAACCACTTTATCCAAGAGGCCAATAGGTCATGGAGAAATGAAGATACGTGTCTAACAGCTAGGCTACTATGGCCGCAAATAAACAAGAAAAGAACAAAGGAACTGCTTAGTCTCTCAAGAGACAATATCTCGAAGGTCGTGGCTTGTTTAACCGGTCACTGGCTATTTGGCAGGCATTCCTCGAGACTAGGAGTTTTCTCCCATGAATATTGCAGAAGCTGCAGAGATGAGGAAGAGGAAGAAACAGTTGAGCACTTCCTTTGCAATTGTCCAGCCTTAGCTAAAATCAGAGCAGGTTGTCTAGGTAAATACTTTTTTAATTCTCTTACAGAACTGTCTGGCGTGGGGTTGGCATCAATACTACGCTTCATAAAAGCCACGAAATGGTTCCACGAAGGAAGATAAACGAGGTTCCCGTGTAGCACAGTGGTATCACAACGGACCTGTAAGGTCTAAGTGAGTTGGTCGTGCAGACCGACTACCACCATAACCTAACCTAACCTAATTGCTCATATTTTTGTGTAACATTTCAGTCCGCGTGAATTATTTTGACCCTTATTTCAAAAAATCTAAAAAATATGGTCGATAAAGTGTTGTAATGTTGCACAAAAATATTTCTCAAAAAATTTCCCTAGGGGTATTCTGAGACAAAAACAGCGTGCGATAACGGACAAAAGTACACCATTCATTTATTCCACCCACCCTGCCCCTATAATTTAGTTAAACATACATAAATCGAAACTCTCAAGGAAACCGCAAAAACCGCAAATTGCACTGCCACCGGTTTTTAGTTCAGAAAACCAGAAAAATGGCAAGAGATAATCCATCAAAATAGCACATATTTGGTTAAAAAAAAACCATAAAGATTAAATAAAAATATTTATTATATATAGTATATATATTATAATATTATTTTGCTCAAATTTTCAGCGCTGCTTTTGGACACACCAGTCTTCAGAAATTAGCAAAGTAATAAATATTTAGATACCACCAATTAAAAAATGCAAAAAAAGCGACACAAGAAATCAACAAAAAAGTATTTACTAAAAGCAAAAATATATGTGTGTGTGTGTATGGTAATTATGGCCACTCCACTATTTTGCTGGTAGGTATTCCCCAAACACCAGCCACCAGCCACAAGCCACCTCTCACATTTTTCCATTTCTCCCTAACCACTCTTTGCATAGTTAATTTATTTACTAAGCGATTTTAGCATACAATTAGTAAGTAAATGTGACATTTCGCACTGTTTGATTAATAGTTAGCGTAAGTCTTGGGCGCCAGAGCCCTGTGCGCTCCACAAAATCGAAATACTTGTGGATTTTTGGCGCATCGTTGCGGTTTTACGATTGGGCGACCGCAATTTAATTTCTTTTCGATGCTGGGTTTTTTGAATTCTGCGTTTTTTCTAAGCAGGGAAACAATTTCAAAGCAGAAAAAAATAAAAAAAAAAAAACAAAAAATAAAAATAAAAATTTGTGGCGAAAACGCGCTATGCAAATTTGTCAAAATACCTGGTTTAATTAATTTTTGAAAGATATATCGATTTGTATGTAACCATAAAACATCAAAAAAAGTGCAGAAAAATCTCACAAAATTATTTGTCTCATGACCAAAATTTGTGTTGGGAATTTCCTGAACTCACAGTTGGCGGGACTAATAAATGATTTAATTGATATCTGGGATCTTCGCTCTTTACGAGTCGTTATAAGTGTGGCGGGGAGTACAAATGCAATGAATGGAATGATAAATTAACCATATTAGCGTTACAGCTTCATTATCGAGTGCTTGTTGAAGTTTTGTTTATGCGGCAAAATACAATAGTTGGGAGCAGACCACAAAAGTTATGCCTTTGTTGTTGTTCTTTTTTTAGAAACTTAATAAAATTTCTAATGGTTGCTGTGTCTGGCTGTGAAATGAAGTAGGCTCTAAGAGTTGCTCAATATATTTTTATTAACGGGTGTTTTCTTAGAGTTGTAAACATTTTTCTTCGCGCGAAATACAAAACTTTCAATTGAAATTGCCAACATTTTGGCTTTATGGGCTGAAAATTTCTCAATATTTAATAGTCCAGCGTGAGTGCACTTGCTTGCCATCCCAGAGGTTGTGGGTTCGTATCCCACGTGAAGCACGGTCCACGCACTTTTCCATATTCACCTACTTTCCTTCTCTCTAATAATTTTCCATCCCAAAAACATTTTCAGACCCACTCCTCAAACCCAAACTTATCCTTTACATCCTATGGCGACGCTATAACTATTATTTATGTTTGGACATAGGTCCTTGCGACGTCTACTACAGCTGCCATGTAAAGGAACACATTTCGGTGTCGGATTTATTGTGGGGAGAAACTTCGTCGCCAAGTATAGGGTGTTTTTTTAGAGGTTAGGTTTTCAAGATGAAATAAAACGTATATAATTTAATGTTATGGCCAAGAATTTAGCTTTATTATAAAGATAAGGGTTTGCCATTATGTTTTAAAAATGATACCCATTCAACCAAAAGTGAGCTTCATCGCTGAACAAAATTTTCTTCGATGCGTCGCGCGAACCGAACCATTATTTTCGTAATAAATTTGCACGATTTGCAAACGTTGTTCAGGTGTAAGTCTATTCATTATGAAATGGCAAACCAAACTGAGCATAAATCAAGTGACAGCTGTCAAAAAAGTAGTGCCAACTTGAAAACCTAACCTCTAAAAAAAACACCCTATACTATCGTTCACTTCGATGGACGAGCTCTTCGCAATAATCCACATCAAAGCCCGATTTTTTAACATCTCGCTCGACGATGAAACTAGAGATCCCTTCTATGAGCGTCTGGAACGTTCCTATGCTTGGTGACTTCAACGCCAGGGAGGGAATTTTTGGTCCCACAGTCGGAAAATTCAGCCTGCACAACGAAACATCCGGTAACTGACAGAGACTGATCGACTTCGCCGGGGCCCGAAACATGGTAGTCTGCAGCACAAGATTCCAGCATAAGAAGATTCACCAAGCCACCTGGCTGTCTCCTGATCGAAAAACGCGAAACCAGATCGATCATGTTGTGATAGATGGAAGACACGCTTCTAGTGTTTTAGATGTGCATACGTACGATCCGAGGACCCAACATCGACTCAGACACGCCTCTGTACAGCAAAAAACGTACATCTACCTACACAAAGAATGTTTAACATCGAAAAGGTGCAATCACAACAGACAGCCAGAAGACTCGCCACTCGACTCTCACTCCTGCTCCCAGAGAGTACTGCCCAACAAACCGACATGCACGAGCAATGGAGCAACATTTATCGTTCTCTACGTACCGCCGCCGAAGAAGAATTATGAGAATTAAGACTAGTTGCCAATCCGCATTAGTCGCACTTAATCCCCGACATAATTCCGGTTTAAGTCGTTAATCTCGATTAACGCAGCAGTTCGTCTAGGCTATAACATAGCATTGGCAGTTAAAGCAAAAACACAAGCGCGACGAATATTTTAAACTCTCCTGTGAGTGAACTGTTTGGAATTTCGTAGTCAAGGCAACAAAACAGCCAACTGAGACCCTAATCTCAGCTGTGCTGCTAGTTAGCTGAATACTTGTGCACGGCAAAGCAAAGCCACAGAAGTTTTGAAAAGAAGAGTTGCATTCGCAGCACATCAATAGTAGATAGTTTTTAAGAAAACCAGAAAAAAATATATATAATATATAATAGAGAATTACCATTTTCGAGAATTACCATTTTTTTAAATATAATATAGTATTGTAGAATAATTAAATTTTGATTTTGGAAAATTAAATCAAAACAAAAACTAAAACAAAAAAAAAAAGAAAAATAATATAAAATGAAATAAAAAAAATCGAATTATATCAAAATAATAAAATAAAACAAAATGAACTAAGAAAATTTAATAAAAAAAACATATAATAATTAATAATTTTGAGTAACACGAAAGAGTTTTCTTTAACATGAAATATTTTAATTGAAAACTGATTTTTTTAAATAAAAAAACATAAATAAAACAAGAAAAATCAAATAAAATGCTGTAAAGTGAAATAAAATAAAATCGTAAATAAAAAAATTAATAAAATTAGAGGTAATAATACAATTTGATACATTATAAAATAAATGAATTTGGATAAAATGAAATAAAAGAAAAGAAAAGAAAAGAAAAGAAAAGAAAAGAAAAGAAAAGAAAAGAAAAGAAAAGAAAAGAAAAGAAAAGAAAAGAAAAGAAAAGAAAAGAAAAGAAAAGAAAAGAAAAGAAAAGAAAAGAAAAGAAAAGAAAAGAAAAGAAAAGAAAAGAAAAGAAAAGAAAAAAAAGAAAAGAAAAGAAAAGAAAAGAAAAGAAAAGAAAAGAAAAGAAAAGAAAAGAAAAGAAAAGAAAAGAAAAGAAAAGAAAAGAAAAGAAAAGAAAAGAAAAGAAAAGAAAAGAAAAAAAGAAAAGAAAAGAAAAGAAATGATAAGAAAAGAAAACACAAATTAAAATTGAAGAAAATAAAAATAAAATCAAATATAAAAAGAATTCAATAAAACAAACTAAAATAAGAAAATTTATAAACGAAAACCATATAAAATAATACATAAAAATTATTATTTTTATACCTACTTAAAAAAATTCTAAAAAGTATTACCTTCAAAAAAAATTATAAAAATTGTTTTTATATTTAAAAAAACATTTTATTTTTATATTTTGTTAGTATAAAAATAAAAGTTCGTAATGTAATAATTAAATTTTGTGTGAAATTTTGTAATGAAATATATAATAGATAAAAAGTATTATTTTTATACTTAAAAAAATTATTATTTTTATATTTGTCAAAAATTATTGTTTGTTTTTATACTAAAAAAAATTTTTGTAATGAAATAATTAAATTTTCTGTGAATTTTTTTATACTTTTTTTATTTATATAAAAATTCTTATTTTTATATTTTTTAAAAATTATGTATTATTTTAGTATTTTTCAAAAATTATTTTTTTTTTATATTTTTCAATAATAATAATAACACTGTGGTACAAAAAAAAAGTTGCAAAAAAACTTTGGATCGGACATGGTGAGGGTTGTAGCTTATGAAAAACTGAAAAGAATGGTATAGGAGAAATTTCCAATACACTCCCAAAATCTCATTTTATGGCCATAAAACCGTTTTTCAGTAGGTTGATGTGAAGAATAACTCCTAACTTCGCCAATTTCCATCCGATTTCGAATTAGCTTTTTTAGTTCGAAAGAACAAAAACAAGCCTTTTTGACAGTGTGTTAACATTTTTTCTGAAATGACAACTGACGAGACTGTAGACGGAAGTATTTGGAATTTTTTTATTTTTTCTCTATTTTTTCAACTTTGACATAATTTTTACGATATTATCCGATATTGAGGATTTTTTTTAGTACACTACTGTTATAGTAAATTTAATTTTGCGTCGAATGAGCTATATTTGACTGTAATTGAATTAAAATTAATAGAGTTGTGTGGGTTTTAAGATTTTTTCTTTTTTTTACTACGAGATTTGGTATGCGTTTCGAAGCATGAAAATGATAGCAAGTGCCATTATAAACACATAATATTTATTGGAGTATTGTGCAGTGCAGCACTGTACGGTACGGTACGGTGCAGTACACAACGGCACTGGTTCCAAACTTAAAAATGCATTGGAAACGGCCCTTTGGAGTTTAGTATGGTACGGTACATTTGTCATTTCTTCATCAGTTTTGAATACTTCTCTGTAGGAAATTCGATCATCATCATTCATCTGAAGTCGTCATCAACTAAATTCCATTGTTTAAATCGAGAAGCGAGCGTTTCAGATTGTCTTCCCGATAGAAGTATGTAAATCACGAGAAAGATCCTGAAAATCTGAATTTGATACAATGTCTCGTTCTGAAAACTTAGAACCAGACGGAAAGTACTCTTCATCATCAGGTTTATTGTTATCAGCTTGATCATCATCAGCAATGAGTTGAACTTCCTTCAGTTCATGACCTGCAGTTGAGTCAATCATATCGTCCAAGATTACGGGGTTCTTAACAGTTGCAACATCAGCATACTTTATGTGCTTTCGAGTTTTATAATGATGACCGTTTACGTCCGTTTTACAAAAATAACAATCATCTGGTTTATGATAAGGCTGATGATGCCATATCATCGGAGAATATTGAGAAATTTGACTTTTCTGGCAACGTTTTGATTTATATCTTTTGAATTTCAATGAAACAAACAATAAAACTTTGACGTTTTAATAAGGTTAAATTATAATGACAAACTTCTTTTGTTAATCAATGTACAGAGTGAACTTTGGTACACTTGGGAGCTTTTTCATATTTCTATTGAAAAAAAAGTGCTATAATATATCAGATATTTTCGTAAGTTCTAACCAGTTCTGTTGTATGCAGTACAGTGTACTCTTATGTATACATATACACTCCAATAAATATTACGTATCTATAATAGCGCATCAAAACACGTCCTTATTCCCATTTAGCGTAAGCTAAACCAACATTCCAAATTAGTAAAAAAAAAACAAAAAATCTTAAAACTCGCACAACTCTACTAATTTTAATTCAATTACAGTCAAATATAGCTCATTTGACGCAAAATTAAATTTACTAACACAGTAGGGTACTAAAAAAAATCCTCAATATCGGATAATAAGTTGAAAAAATAGAGAAAAAATAAAAAAATTCCAAATACTTCCGTCTACAGTCTCGTCAGTTGTCATTTCAGAAAAATTGTCAACACACTGTCAAAAAGGCTTGTTTTTGTTCTTTCGAACTAAAAAAGCTAATTCGAAATCGGATGGAAATTGGCGAAGTTAGGAGTTATTCTTCACATCAACCTACTGAAAAACGGTTTTATGGCCATAAAATGAGATTTTGGGGGTGTATTGGAAATGTCTCCTATACCATTCTTTTCAGTTTTTCATAAGCTACAACCCTCACCATGTCCGATCCAAAGTTTTTTTGCAACTTTTTTTTTTGTACCACAGTGTAATTATTATTATTATGTTTTTTTTGATTTTTTGAGTATAAAAATAATAATTTTGTAATTAAATAATTAAATTTTAATTATTCGTATGCCTGAAATATGCGTAGTTTCTTGCACCTATTTAGAAGCATTTTATTAAAGAGGCAAGAATTACAGAAAATCTTCGCCGTGTCAGCGAAGCCCCTTTTATTTTCGTTTTTTTGCATGAAAAGAAAGAAAACACAGATGTGACTTATTCATGAAGCTTTTTTATATATTTTATAGCAATTTGCTCTAGTCCATTCTTTTCAAAAAAATTAACAAAGAGCAACAGTGTTCGTGGAATCGAAGAATATTAGCCCCCCTCCCCCGGTCAGGTTTAAACCTTTGCTTTGAGTTTAAATTTCAAAGTCTTAACTATTTCACAATACAAATATGTCCTAAAGAATTACATAACATTTATTTGTAACCTTCATTTTTTTCTACATAACAACACCGCTTCATTTATACAAAATTATATTCCGTTCACTTTTAATTTAAAAAAAAAATTGAATGGTAGCCAGTTTGCGCCTAAATGCAGTAATATTAGCAGACATCCGCTACTTTAAAAGCTTCCGCCGAAGACAAATTCTAACCAGTCTCCATTGCCTGCTTTTAGGCTGCACTACTTTAATTGCAAATATTTATGCTGTACTGTAAGCAGTTTTAATTATTTGCTAGAGATTTTCTTGTAGATGTGAATAAAAGTTATTTCAGGTTAAGACACCGCAAAATTGAGAGATACAAGATTTTTTACGGTTTCAAAATTATTAAAGCTGTTTATTTCGTAAAGCTGTTATAGACTATATAGTAGGGTTAGGCCTAGTGCACTAAATAATTAATGCAATAAGCGGTTAGTAAAAACACTGTAAAACTCAAGATTTGTGATAATGAAACGCTTATTTTAACTATCACTGAAATTATGGGAATTTAATGGTAGTGCAAAATGCTTAACCCTGCTAAATACAGACAACGTTTTTCCATCTGCAAGAAAACTTCTGGTTTTTGTTGGCAGAGTATGCCAATAATAGCTATATTTTTGTTAGTCTTTAAAAAAAATGTTAGTTCATTTAGTTTAGTTTTAGCAGGTTCACAAAAGTGAAACAAAGTGGCAACAGTTCTTAGAGCTTAGAAAATAAATGTAAAGTTAAAGTGGTTTTCTAAACAGCGTCAGCCAAAATGAGCGTAAATACAAGTACACCAATCGATCTTTGCTAATTTAGTAGGTAAACAAAAGTACAATAAATGTGTGTCCCTTGTTTTGTGTTTTTTTAGAAACAATAAAATGCTTTCATTAAATTTTATAAATGTAGTTTTTACAGCATAATTTTAAAATGCCAACAATTACATAACTCTCGCTCACAAAAGAGCTATAGAATTTTAAAAAGGCAAAAGATCTATAATACAAGTAAATACAAATAAAAATCTTTTTCAGTAAGCCGTAATACAATTCTAAAATGCAAGATATGCGATAATACATTTTGTAGTTGAATTTTAAATTATATGAACTCAAATAGTTTAGTTGACTCGTCTGTTAAAGTGCAAAACATATACACATATATATATACATTTGTGTATATTACATTTTCATAATATTTTATCTACTTAACGTTAAATAAAAATATACTATTTTTTTCATATAACATTTTAGTGCAGCAGAAATGTAAATTGAAAATTATAGCTTATTGCTAGTTTAACAAATAGTTAACAATGTTTCGCGCAAAATTGCAATATTTGTGCACAGCAACAAAATTATTATACTACCATTTTTACAACAAGCTAGTAATTAGTTATAGCAATCGCCTAGTTAGTAACCCTAGTCACATATCAAAGTACAAATTACAAGTCTTTGTCAAACTAACTAATGTGTTTCGTCTACACAGCGCATTTACATACATATCGATGTTACTAAAATTTCCTTTTCAACATTTTATAGTTTTTTAAGTTTATATTAATTTCGTGTTAATATTTACTTGTGTGTCTCACTTCAATATATAAATAATTTGCTCATACACGCTTACATGCTAAAATCTGCTATTTGGCTTCATATGTTCAACACAAATTGTGCATTATGTTTTCGTTTTATGTAGTAAATGAGTCTTTTCAAATGCGGCTTGTACTGCTCATGGTGGTGATCAAATGGTTTAGAGTTTCTTGAGTTGTTCGTAGGTAATGAAAAATATGATATTCCACGGTCCCATGCGCACCCATGTGGGTATAAATCCCTTGTAGAGCGCTAATATACCTTCATTGCGTACAGTCTGAGTGTGTGCGTGTGTATAAATGTCATGCAAATACAAAACAATTGAAAAAGAGATTTTATTATGTTATGTTAACAGTGAACCACACCGCGGCGTGTTTGGTACTCACTTGCACCGCACAATCGAAACTGCCTTTGTATAGTTTTTGCGTGCTCGCCGCCACCGCCATGCCATCTGCAACCGTTAAGTGTCTTTGATTCATCAGGCGGGTCTGCAATATGCAAAACAAATATACATTGCAATTACTTGGCTATGCAATTTACAATACAAATCAAAATACAACTAAATGCATACCCTTATCACATCTATGGGTGTCGAAGCAATCGCGCTGCCCAAACTGGCTGTAAAGCTCGAGCTGCAATTGGTAAACAAGAAATAGTTGAAATATAAGAACAATTTTTCTTCACACTCCAGCACACTCACATAAAATGATTCGCCACATGATCGCCAAATTCATTCATCAGCTGCATTTTGCAGAAATCATAAACAGGCAACTCCACTGAGGCAATAACAACGGCACGTTGCGCGGTTGGTCCGACGCCACACCATAGGCCACGCACACCCTCATACCGATAGATTTCCAGGAATGAGCCAAGCAAACCATGCTTATGGGTACCCTTCCCGTGCACTTGCATGCGCACTTTCAACACATCGGTGGGATTGGCGATGGCCGAGGAGACTGCACCGCCTGTTGCCGCACACAATATATTCGCCCAAACGCGCTCAGCGCCGGTGTCACGATCAACCAGTAAACCATAATCATTAGCATACTTTTTCAGTGTGTAATAAGTGCCGAATTTAATGGTGCCATAAGTAGCCTGACGCAGTACAGCAGGCCGGATGCTGTTAATGACAGAAGAAATGATTAGTTTATTTAAATTTATGATTAATGTCAGCATAAATTATTAGAAACGATTTATTGAATTGATAGCTTTTGAAAATTGTAGCAACTTGTTCACAAAATTGTTGTTGTTGTTGTAGCAGTAACTTTGCCCTGCCAGTACAGTGTAATCCCTGGTCGTGTTCGTCTAGCTTATCTAACGGTAGGCCCAGGGAGCTTGCTGTTTCGACAGGTTGGGTCCAGAGGGAGAGGGGTGTTAGATTAGTGGGTTTGATGGGCATGTGAAAAGGCGGTTAGTGTCGTGCGGGGTGCCTTCACAGGCCGGACATATGTTTAGTATGTCGGGGTCGATTCTGGATAGGTAGGAGTTTAACCTGCTACAGTATCCAGAACGTAATAGTGGCCATACAAAATTTTTGTTCTTCTATTATGCCAAAGGCACAAAGCTGAAAATGAGTGAGTCTTTGTATTTATTATACATTTGATTTTATTATGAATGGTTGCAATTAGCGGCGCAACCAAACCTCCCATGCGATATGTGCGCTGATTTATGAAGGCGATAATAGAAATTAGCAACCGCTTGAGGAGCGATAACAGATACATCAGTATAATGAGTAGCTGTGTAAATCAATTTTATTGCTTAAAACGTGCTTGTTTGTAATCGAAAATTAATTTCACCGTAATTACTTGACAATGGGCATATGAAAATATGAAAAAAGATAAGATACAAATAATTTGAATGCATTAATTTATTAAGGCTCATAACTTTCGTTATCTCTACGGGCATTTTCCACATTAATGGCTGGAATGCGAGTATTATGAGTAATGAGCGGCTGCTCTCATGATTAATGTAACACGTGACACATGCTTTGCAAGTCTTATCTCAAGTGCTTAATGCCCTCAAATGGCTTATTGTTAGATTACCGTTTTACGCATCTTACAGTCATATTATTTATAAAAAGCCAAAAGCCACTGAGAATTGAAAACATTTAATCGCTTTAAGCATAGACTGGCATAATTTTACCCGCTGCGTTATCAACTGTGAAGTATTCATTAGGTAAACAAAAATACCCGCATGTGTTTATACTTATTAAAAAAGAGTTGAAACAATAAATAGCCACACAACAAAAAAATGTATAATGCAAATATATCGCAACTGCAAAGGGAGTATTTACTTTAGAAAAGGCTGATTTGCGTTTTGCTATTGTACATTCTCAAGTACAAAAACTTGATTTCATACATTCACATTTTGCCCACAAACATATTTACATATGTGTGTATATGTATACAAGTTGATAAAAATTAATCCATACTTTCTATGCACGCTCACGAATGTACATGTACTTACCCCGAGTAGAGTGCACGCAATCCCTCTTCTTTTGAGATTTTTATGAAGGCATCGGTCATGCCACGATATCGCAGTTGCGAAAATGTTTGATCAATTTTTTGACCTTGAATTTGGAGGCGCGTTTTGGTAGTGTCAATCGGAAAAGTACCTATAGGATGTAGTGAGAGAAAAATATTTGAAACAAATATGACTTATTTTGAAGTAAGTATTCACAAGCAAAGAAATGTATAAATAGCACAAATGAACAGAACACAAATAATCACGAGATAAGCGGTGTGTCGCTCAATTATTCTAGCAGCAACGTCAATTATCGTCGCGCAAAATTACAAAATCAACTACCTACACCATTGCCATCCTGCAATGCTTGTTTACACACTTGTATGTAACTTAAAGATGTTCACTATGCACATGTAAATAAACACAGCATGATGAGCAGTACTAAACTGGAATAAACAGGTACACAATCAACTGTGCACAACTGCATACTCCTTGGCTATTCACTGTTATTTACAATTACCTGTGGTTCTAAAACACCCCAGCGCGATGCTAATGCATTAAAGCGACAATTTTCTGCACTTACCAAATTCAGCTGTTATTGATGCTATCCCACCATAAACGAATGGCTTCCAGTCCTTTACCTCATTCATAGGCACTTGCTGCTTCAGTCGTGACTGTGTTTGTTGTTGTTGCTGCTGAAGGTGATGGGGTTGCGGCTGTTGAAAATCCGTCGTCGCTGTCCCTACACCTTGCATTACACTTGTCGTATATTATTTTCTATTTTATTAATATTTATCTCCACTTATAACGCCGCTTTGTTTCCATTTATAAATAACCACTGAGCACGTTCGCAAATTTTCAATACCTATACGGTTAAAATATTTTCGCAAATATTCTTTTCAGTCCGTTCATTCACGGAAAATACCATCAGCTGGTTATAGTGTGGTATGTTCAGTGAGTAGCAATTGCATAGGGTTGCATTTAGGTCTGTGCATTATTTTTAGAATGTAATATGCGAGTTTTATGTAAATGAAAATTTAACAATATGTTTAAATATAACTTTTTATATAGGTTTTATATAAACGAGAACATGACAATCAGTTGATTTGATGTTGCTTAACTATTAATGGGTTTGCATAAATATTACTAAGGTTATATAAAAAAATACACATACACATATGCTGTAATTTAGGAACTATTTTTCAATGCAATTCAACTCTTCTTTCAAACTAAACAAAGTTCTAATGAGAAGTTATATATATATGTATTTAATTGTCGCGTACACCCTTTTTGGGTGTTTGGCCGGGCTCCTCCTCCTATTTTTGGTGTGGGTCTTGATGTTGTTTCACAAATAGAGAATGAGAAATTATACAAGGTTAAATTCGTGTTAAGAATTCACAACATTTATACTAGTTCTTTCCAACGTGTTCTGATTTTGAATACTTTTTAAACGTTGCTCGCTCCTTATTTTCACTATGAGAAAATTTTAAACCAAGGCCAATCAAGACAGGTAATAGCAATAATACAAAAACAAAATTCACAATTTTTTCTGCAATCTGGTGGTTTAAGTGTCCAAATTTCAATCTGATTCAAAAAAAAAAAAAAAATAATAATAATAATAATATAATACCACATACATCTTGATATGTTTTTTCATTTCACTTCGTCCCATAGCTGTCAAGACTTGCCCTCCAGAGCAATTTTCTATCTATTGATATTTACTTACTTAGCTACAATCGATAGCCGTTTTTGCTCACTACTAAAATGTTGACGGCGGTTAAAAACACCAAAGACAGTCATGTCAGTATGTCGATGTCGGCGTACAGTTCGTGGTTACATCTTATTCGATATGCATCATTCACACAAATCAGACCATAGATCTTGCGAATAATTTTTCTACTAAAAGCTTCTAAGCACGAACCATCAGTGTTCGTCGATGTCCAGAACGCAGCACCATACAGTAAGATCGAGAGGATAAGTGATTGAAAGAGCTATTTTTAAGTGCATCAAGATAGGGCTCTGCTTTTCAATTGCCTACCCAGCCCATAGCTACTTTGGTAAGAGGACTTTGGCTTGTTGGCAAGAGTTTTTATTCGCTGAATCTCTTGGTTGACCTTGTTGTTGGTGTTGATGCTGGATCCTAGGTAGACAAAGCCCTCCTTTTTAGTTGTTGACACAAGACACTGTGTCTTGCCCTCGTTTACCACAATACCCACTCGATGGAATTCTTTTTTAAGACTCGAAAAAGTTGCACTGACTGCTCGCATTTACCTTTCCACGTCCCAACCAATCACATATGAAACGAATACATTTATTTTTAAATATTTTTTTGGTATATTTTTCACAATTCTTTATTGTTGTTTATTTATGTCTGTGTGTTGTTTGTGTTGTTTTATTTCATTTTAATAGTATTCAGTTTATATCGTTTTTAATATTCATTGTTACTTCAATTGGTACTTATACATTTAACAGCAATTCAACACAAAGCTAAGCAATTCATTTTTATTTGTTCTTCATTTCTATTCTCTTTTTGTTGTTGTTTCAGTTAATCCATCCACTCAAATGCATATCTCAATTACATATCTATGCTTTATAACTGCTCTTCAAATACAATACAATTCAATTTATTTTTTGTTTACTTTTTTATTTTATTTTAATTAATAATATTTATTTAATTTATCATATTCAACTGTATGTATACGATTCTTTATAATAATTAGCGCGCATACAATAAAAATTCCTTACATTTTTGTGTTTACCCTTAAACTCACGCACAAATGTTAAAAATTAACAGTTAATTAATTAACTTTTCATTATGCTGCGGTTTCCTATATAATTTCTTAATATCAGTGCTTGCTAGTCCTTTGCCAACTACCAACTGCGATCTGCCTTATCGACTTGTGCGCGCCTATTTTTCTACTACATATTATTCAACTACACTAGCGCGCATAAGTTGTGCATCCAACTACCTTATCACTTAGCTGTCTTAGCTTAAAAACTAACAAATATGTATGCATGAATACTTGCTAACGCTACAAACATACACACACCTGTAATCTTGAAATATGCATGCATGTGTAACCATGTGATTATTACTTTCTGCCCCGCCTATAACTTTGTATCGCAAATAATACGTAGTATTGATACGCACTTTGTTTACGATATTTAGTTTTTTTTTCAATTCTTGCATGTATTTAGTTGAAATAATACTTTTTTACTTTAATTCTTAAACCAGTTTACTAAAATTAATATTTTTTTTATTAAATTTGTTAAAATTGTACAAATACTTCTTTTATTTTTCTATTGTACACTCTTACACTGTAGTTTTACTTACTTTTTTTTGTTTTTTGAAAGAATTCACTAATTAAATTTAGATGTAATCATAGGTTTTTAATTAAAAAACAAAATAAATGCAATTAATCGCTTTTTCTCAGTAAACGCTACATCACTGTTTGAGTAGACTGACGCACACATTTTGCGCTTACTTGCAGCCACTTACATCATCTACCAACTTCATGCCTTATGCTGCTAGTTCAGTACAATTAATTTATTAGAGTTAATTTTCTAGCCGCAACTCAATGCCATTTATTTGCCATTTTCCGTTCCACTCGTTCAAGAAACATGACTTTTGCTTTCATTTTTTTTTCCACATTTCATTTTTAACTGGAGATGCCTTTTTTTCATACATTTTTTCATAGTTCGCCTAATTATTTGTCTAAATATATGTGAGAGGGGCAAATACACAGAAGGTAATTTTTTTCGGTAATATAATATTTTGAAATTTTTTTCACATTCATTATTTTCTGCAATTGGTACGTTGATATTTCTTTGGTTGTAGCAGCCATCTCAAAAACTACTTTCATTTAGTTCGTTTTTATTAATTTATTCATTTCTTAATTTGGTAATCTTAATCATGAAATAAATGATTCAACGATTACAGAGGGAAGAAAATGTATTATAGAAAGCTGAGTAGAAAAAATGGAGCCACTGTGATTAATGGGATTTTAAGCAATTTTAATTTCTTTAGCTGTAGTAAAAAAACACTTACTAATAAGAACATACAGATAGTTTTTTTATCGCTACTTAAATAAAATTTCTAATCTGTATAATTAAAAGTTTTTATACGAGCTGGAAATAAGTTTTCAAAGGCAAAAAGTAGAAAAAATCGTCGGTTTTTAGTCTTTCACATCACATCTTTCAAGCGAATTTTACTGAGCTAAGACATTTAACTGAAATTAAGGTAAGATGAACCTTACTTTGACAAAAACAAAAAAAAAACAATGTTAAAAAAAGACGAAGTTGAACTGTAAAAATGTATTTGTTATAACAGATTCTTTTTATATTAATAATTGATCACTTTTTTCGGCAGTTTTATTTTTTTACGAATGCGATATTCTGGAAAACGAATGACATGGCGATTGCGCGGAAGAAAAAAATAGAAATAATAAATTATTTTAAATATAAAAATTTATTGCTTTCATTTCTTTCAAAAATGAAATTCGAATATGAAAATCAGTTGTTGAGAAATTCAAGGAATTTGTGTGTTTTTATTTATTTTAAACCATGAGTTTAAAAATCAAACACTTTAACTAAATATCATTGCCACAGAACTTTTTTTGACGCCTAAAAATCGCACATGTAAATAATAAAGTTTGCTTCCAAAAATTAACTTGCCTTTATACTGCGTTTACACTGGCGTAATCAAACATCTTTTTTGATTTTTTTTTGGGTATCGAATGGAAAGCATTAAAAGAAATATCGTATTTTCCGCAGATACTAAAAATATAAATTAAATTATATTTTTTTAAGAAATAAATATTATAATAATATATAAATAATTATAATTCGAATTTACGGGAATATTTTAAGATCGCTGATTCCTTCAAACCCTAAAGGAAGGCGAATAAGTTAGAAGTCTACGTATGAGTTTTTTTTTTGTTTTTTTGTCGGGACAGACTAGCAAGTACAGCATTCAGACACAATTAAGCCCATTGTACTGCACTACGTATAAGTCACATATAAATCCATAAATAATAATAGCTAATTTTTATTAGAATTATGTCTATCTCTTTTCTTTGCCGGCCTCCATTTTATTTAGTTTTTACTTTTACGTTTATTGTATTCGTAAAAATGATTACTGATAACACAGAAAACATAGAGTTGTACAGCAAAAAGTATATTTATAATCAGAGATTATTTTATAATTTCGGATTTCTGGGGAGAAATTTTGTATGGTAAATCCCGCTTTTCAATTATGAGTTGAGAATTAAGCACGAAAACGTAGATAATCTACTTATTTGTGCACCTATTTTAAGAATAACAATCTTTGTCAATGTATTAAGGCCATAGAAAACACGCCTTCCATCCAACTTTATAAAACCATGTGCTCACATATGAACTTTCTCATTCCGTAACTAAAAAAGCGGACTAGCCATACAACTTTACGACGACATGGACATAGCGCAGCGGCTACGCTGGCTGGGTCATGTCGTCCGAATGGATACAAACGCTCCGGCTCTGAAAGTATTCGATGCGGTACCAGCTGGTGGTAGCAGAGGAAGAGGAAGGCCTCCTCTGCGTTGGAAAGATCAGGTGGAGAAGGACTTGGCTTCACTTGGCGTGTCCAACTGGCGCCGGTTAGCACGAGAAAGAAACGACCGGCGCGCTTTGTTAAACTCGGCCAAAATCGCGTAAGCGGTTATAGCGCCAATTAAGAAGAAGTAGAAAGAGGTCCAGTTCTATTTACTGCACAAATTTAGTAAGAGGTTAGCAAAGATAACAGAAAGGTTAGCAAATATATTTCTAATAAAATATTTAATAACAACTTGAAATTTTTCTGACAAATTCTTTCTACTGGCGCGCAAGTGAGAAATGAATTACAGCGTTTCTTTGGCTTTCTTCGGACATATGTAAGCCGGATTTCATATTCCAAAAATAAATTCCGTGAAACTATCACCAGATTTCAATAAAAATAAATTCATTTCAACAATATTTCTGTTTTGTATTATCATTTTAAGTTCTCAAGCTTTTAAAAGAAAACACCCGGTGTAACAGATAACTGTCAAGGTTGCATTTAACCCTCTGTTGTGCACCTGGGTCTGGCCAGACTGGCTTTTTTGATTTTGAACGTGAATTGAACATATTTCTATTATAGCTAACAACTTCAGCTTCCAGGTAGGTGGATGAGACGGCGGACCACTTTCCGGGTGCCCAACCGAAAGATTTAAACAAAGTGCCCAATGGAGGGTTAATTAGTTTTTAATCTGATTGTGTAAACGGGTAAATTCATTTTCGAAATCAGTGAATGTGAACATACTATTAGCCAAGGAATCTGCGAATTGTATTCATATGGTGAATTTTGGTGAGCGCTTCCCAAATACACATGTAAATATTTTAAATTTAATTTAAATAAATTTCAGAAAGCAAACGCGTACATATTTAATAAAAAAAAACAACACCAATTAGACTAGTTACTATGAGACCACTTTCGGGAGTCGTGTGTAGGCAATTGAATCATGATGCATTTATAGTTTTACTGAGTCCAAACCTTTGCTGAACCAGGCTTGAACTATGTCCCAATGTTCTCTTTTAGAGAGACTTAGACTATGATATTAGAGGAAGTCCTTATGCTCAACACTTTAACTGCAGACGCCTTGCCACATGCCTTAAAATTTTGTGTAGTGAAAAGTCGCGTGAAGTGCGGTAGGCCCCTTGAATTATGTAGAGTACTTGTAAAATAGAACAGCGTTTGTGGCAATCAAGAAAAAATCACAATCTTTTTTGGATGGATGTTAGTTCGTAAACTTCTCGGTGAAAGGTAAGTAGATAAGATGATAGAAAGTAGATAAGTAGATGAGTTGGAGAAACTAATGGGTAAAAATTTAGAGTTCTGGTACATCGAGCTCGAACTTCTTCTACGCTCCAAATGGCTAAACAGAGATGTGTGGATGGCGAACTTTAGTTGTTTTGACTATTTGAATGCAGCAGTTTTGAAAAGAGTTCGAAATGAGATAGAAAAATTAATTTTTTAACGCTAAGCACTGAATTAAATATCAACTGAAAAATGCAAATCCACAAAATAATAATCTTTAGCTCATTACTAGTTGCACGGTTTCATTCTTAGTTGCATTGTTTCATTTCTAGTTGAAGCATGCTTGTAATAAAGTGGTGCATGAAAATTTAGTGGAAATATTAGCGAGCATTCTTTTCACTGAATGGTAAATAAAAATGTACGTAATCATCTGTTTAAGGCATTCGACACACGCCACTGTAAACGGTTCATTAGTGCTTCACCATTTCAATGATATTTAATTAACAACTTGACGTTAGCCTGGCAATTTATTTGCAGTTAAGTTATAAATTCTTGTTTGGAAATCATTTTTGAAAGCAACACATCACTTTAATGTAATTCATTTATTCAAAATTTGTTATTTATTCCATTTGCAAATTTATTTTTACCGGAAATCACGTACATACATACATATTTTTTATATTGTATGCATATTTTTAACACAGTTGTTACATTTATCTACTTAATAATTTAGCAAATTTAACTACTTTTTATGGTTTTATTTTTAGTAAAGTGTTAATTATTTGCATTTACTACTTTGCCTTATGTTGCCATATGCCTTTTGTTTTTATTATGGGGTTTAATTTTAATATTCCTGTAAGTAATTTACTTTTTTAATTTATGCGATTTTTTTTTTAATATTTACTATTATTTAATTTGTATATCCGCATGCTAATTGATTTATGTTTGATACAACAAATATTTAATAATTTTTTGATGCTCATTGACTACTGAAATTTCGCATAGAGCGTAGAGCTGTACCAACATATGTACGTTTTTTTGAAAAATGTGTCCAAAGTTTTATTTGTTTTTCTGAAAACTGTTTTGTAATTTTCAATATTTGTTTATGCATTTTCGAAAATGTTCTTTTTAGTATTTCAATTTAACACTAAAGGAAACTATGATAAAGTATAACGCTAAAAAATGTTTAGTAAGGAATAAGAAATATTCGAAAATTATTGCTATTAAATATGCAAAAATTCCTTACAATTTCACCCAAAAGTATTCAGAAGTGGAATTCTAACTGTTCAATGTATTGGTTTTTGACCCTGTTTCAAAAACAGAGGGTCTTCAGTTTCACTATTTTTGTTTTTTTTTTCTCTTTTGAATACGATTTATCAAGACTTTCTTAGCTTAGCTTACGCCCTTGTTCATTGATTATTATAAGTAGTTTTTCTTGCTTTCACATTTATGTACCATTTTTTCCATTACACTTAAAATTGACATCCAACTGATATTTGGCTTTTACTCAAGCTCCCTTTTAAATGCTCCATGTTTGAAGGAAATTGACATTTAAACAGATAATTAATATTATTGACAGCTGACAACACCTACATATGTATATTGAAGAGCGAAAATTGACAAATTATTGACAGCTGTCAAAACGACGACAGAAGGTGTATTAAAGCGAAAGAACAACTTTTAATAATTTCATTTTTTTTCAATTTTTACTTGTTTTCTAATTTGAAGAAGTTGGAAATATACTTGAAAAAAATATATACAAATATTTAAAAACACATTTTGTTTTAGTTAGCAATAAAAAAAATTTAGCTAAATTTATATGCACTGTAAAACTGTTCGTCACATCACACAGCACTCCTGAACATCCAAACTAAATATTCTTTTTGATATTTAATTTTTTAAATTATTTATTCATCTAAATTAGCGAAAACCCTAAATAGTCTAGGAAATTATGAAATCGTCGGGCTTAAATTACGCCTGCAAGTTTATATGTATGTGTTTACGCAACATTATTTGAGAATGTGTTAGTTTAATAAATTTTTTAGAAATATAATTTTTTATCATTTATTTAGTTAACAATTACATTAAATTGTTTCTTTGTTTTGTTTTGTGTTTTACAAAAATGTTCTAACGGCGGGAAGTACTAACGTTTAAGCTTTATTCGCAAAAAATTTGAGTTGATTCAGTTTGTATGTATGTTTTAGTTATTTTTGCGCTTAAGTTGCAATTGTATTGTTTCAGTAGTTTTAGTTATTTATTTACTTGTGGTTTTTGTTTTTGTTTTGGTTTACCTGGATACATACTTTTAATAGCTAAGACTAGTTTGCTTTTCCAATATTTTGAAGCTTAGCCACTTTGTTTATATTATTAGTTATCGAGTCTACTATCCTTTAGGCTTTAATTTTTTTAATACTTGTATGAATATTGTTTAGTATTTAGTAATTGTATGTCATTTTAGTAGAAAATAGTTTATTTTAAAATATTGTAGCGTATTTTTGGAGAGCGCGATTTTTTTGTTTGTTTGTTTTTAGTTTTATTTGTATGTCCGGTTTTAATTGCCTCTTTGGTTGTCTCATTCTTAAAAATGTTTTGGTTTTTGTTTTCTTTTTTTGTAAAAAAAACTGAACTTGTATTGTCATTTGTGTCTCATATTTCCCTTTTCTTATTTTAGTGGTGTTCATGTGACTGATTTGCTCGTGCCCAAGCATGATTGATTTCTTTTGTAATAAGTGATGTAATGTCATGTGATGCGATTATGATTTGTCGCTTGTATCGAGTAGCGGCAACCTTTGATAACTTTTCTTATGAATTTATTGAATAGAATATATTCGGCCGTAGTCATGTTTTTATGAATTGAAAATCTCTTGTCGTACTTAGTGCATAAGCGAGGCGATATTTTCGATTCGTGGGAAAACAAGAATATGGCCTATTGAGTTGGGTTACTGAGTGATGTGAAGAACGTTTTTCATTAGTGCGATAAATAAATAAATGCATGTTGCGACGACGATCGTTAATGGAATGTAATTTAGATTAAATCATGAATCTTGGTGTTGTTGTGAAGCTCAAAGGAATAAAGTAATATTTTGAGTTTATTTTAATTACCCAGCTCGCAAGTTGTGCTGCCGAATATAGATGGTATGATGCGCTGGATGGCATTTTACTCTATACAAATTTTGAGTTTTCTTTTGTTTTTTTTTTTGTCCTTTTGTTTGCAGAAATGTGGTTATAACAAGACGGTGTGATATAATTTTTAAGTGTGATTTCTAAACCAGATGGCTTGCTAAAACCAAAAAAAAATTTCAAGAAAATTTTGCAAAATCTTATGAAATTAAGTTAAGGTGAGTGATACATTGACCCAAAATTCATGAATTTAGGTTTTTTAATGAGATGAGTTACTTACTTACATATAAAGTATGTATATGCGAGTATACCGTTACGAACACTGAAATCCGGTTATTGTTTGACGTAACCAGGAATTAAGGAAATTTAAGTTTGCCAAACACAATTTTTTTAAACTCTCTTAAAGACAGCAGTTCATTGGGCCAAATACAGTACGCGAAATAATTATAGCACCTTAACACTTTGATCAGTTTTGATATACAATATTTTTTTCTTTTTTATGAAAGCTACCTTTTTATTCATTTTTTAAAAATAAATAAAAAAATCCTTCAACTTTTCATCTCAATTCCACGGCTTTTAACTAGAATTTCCAGATAATTTTTTACAATACAGTTTTACAGTTAATTAAAATTTAAGATAATAAAGTGCAAGTTTTCATCAACAACAACATCACATCAACACAGTTCGGGGTGAACCATTGCTTCCCTTACGATTCGCCTCCACATCGCTCGGTCTACTGCTTTGCTTTTGATATCAGACATGCCCATAGTTCGTGTGCCTTCTTCTATGTCATCTTTCTGTATTTTTCTCGGACAACTTCTTATTCTATCGCCTTGTGGATTTGTCTCGAACATCATGTTTACAGTTCTATTCTCTGCGCTTTAATGTCTTTGATAACAGCGCAAGTTTTAAGTTGCCAAAAAATCTCGTTGATTTTTTATAATCTTTTTTCCTGACGTTGTTGCATGTTTTCTCCTCATCAGCAACCTCAAACTTGTGCTTTATTACACTAAAACTTAATGGGTTTAAAAACTGTGTGCCCTAATTAATATAATTTTAAACGTAGTTCGCTTTAAATTTTGATGAAAATTTGTCTAATTTTTGTAAATCTTATGCAAAGTTTGAAATTAGGATTAATATGAACCAACTGGTTGGTTGGTTGGTTGAAGTGGTGATTCATGCAGAATCCGATTAGCGCTCGACTGAACACTATTTGTATAAAAAAAAGTAATTGAAATAAAAAACAAAATAAATAAAAAAGTAGTCAAAACTTGTCAGTATGCTGAGGTGCTATAGTTTTTTCGCGTGCTGTATAACAAAGACCAGTTCAACGGAAGAGCGACCGTTCGAGCGTATCCAGTCTATTGCTCTACAGGATAGCTTCAAAACTATTCTATACTAGATCATTAGCAACGTGTTCATAGAAAAAGATCGTGTGAGGAAGTTTCAGGATGAATTTGAATGAGTGCTGATTCACCAAAAATTCACTTTATATTTAAAAAAAAAAATGCGTCAGAAGCGAGAAAGAACTACGGAATGGGATTCGAGAACTACGAAATATTGAGCCAAAGGCATTTTAGGTTTAGCCATTTTTATTTAGAAAAAGTCAAATAAAACCTTATTTTTTTGTTCTACGACTGTTGCCCATTCTATGGTTGCCATGCCCGTCCGAAATAGTACGGCTAGCGTATAACGGCTAAGCTGAGAAGTACTAGAATGTCAATGGGGTTACTATGAAGAAACTTTAAATGCAGAAGAAAATTTAAAACCTTCAATTACAAGCAGGTTTCGTAAGTTAAAGATATTGTGTGATGATGCTACGCCTTGTATTATACTAAATATACATGTTGTTGTTGTACTGATTTCAATGCCAACAACAGTATGCACTTTCTCGTTCACATAATGTGCAGAAATTGTCGAAGTTTTATTTGTTAGCATTTCAATTGGCCGTGAAAAAAATTGAATGAAAACCTGAAATTGCCTTTGAGATTGCTGTTAATTGAACGCCATGTGGCCGATAACGATAATAAAATGTCACACAATTATAGATATCTAGTTATGAATAATGCGCATTTGTAAGCAGGCGATATTTGCTCACGTGATATGCAGACCTGTAATGGGCTAATGAGCGATACTTGATCGTGGGATATCATTACGTGATGTGAAAACATGTGGTGATTTATTAAGCGATATTTGATATTGTCATACCATTATTTGATGATGTTTATGAAATGATGTTTGAGCATGCGATGCCATTTGATAATTTGCCTCAAGTGTTAGTTGATTATGTGATGTCATCATGTTATGTGAAAACTTGTGATGTTTTATCATTTGATGACCTCAATCGATGATGATGATGCCTATCAAGTGATAGTTGATCATGTGATGCCATAATAAGACGATGTTAATCAAGTGACACTTGAACATGTAAAAACTTGTGATATTTTATTAAGTGTTAAGATCATTTTTAAGCGCTTTATGCAAGAGCATTTTCAATAATCGATGCTTGATGATCTATAATAGTTTAAAAATACGGTTACCTGGTGCCCCTATATCGGTAAAATACTACTCACGATGACAGACTGATGTGAATGTTAAATACTATGAGTTGATTCTTTTCCCAACTCTTTTAATTAATTATTTTGATATTGAACTACTATAAAGCAAAGTGTTATGAAGTATATGGAATATGGATCAAATTGAGCTATGTTTATTACTTAATGCCGTGCCATTTATTTTGCTGCTCTGTCAGGTGCCATGTATGTGTGTGAAATACATAGTTTTGTTATGCTATTTGATCACATGTAATTGAATAGTGTGATATTAAGTCATGCGGTCGTTTACATATGATCTTCTAGATGTCATAACTATAGTTATTTTGCATCATGCGATTTTTAAAATGGCTATTGATTTAAAGATAAGGGTCACATGACTCATGAACCAGGCAATTATTTTATACATATTAGTTTGTGACATGGGTATGAAGTGGATTTTGTGAAGTTTTCTAAGCATCAACTTAATTTTTTAGAGTTTTCATTTGTGATGTGTTGATTTATGAAACTATGTAGAAAGAAATGTAGAAAATGTAGAAATTTGTTTGAATTAACAGAAAATGCTCTACTCTTGTGCTTTGTATGAATCGAAAGTATCGTACCATAGGTACAACATGGCTTAGGTACATAGGCATGTATGTTATACTAGAATTTTTTTTTTAGATGTTACCCCCTAAATTTGTTGGATGGCTAAAAAAAATGTTCATATTTTTCTATTTATTTAATATTTACCCATTCCTCCAACGCTTTGAAAATGACCATTGAATTTCCATGGGGAAAATATATTTTATCATAAATTTGGCATCAAATGTTTGCAGTATTAAACACCTCTTTTAATTTCTCTTCTTAAACGCCCAAAACATAATGATCGAAAAAAATTATAGGGGCGCTGACAAACACCTAAAATTAAAAAAATCTTCAAAATAAAAATACAAGATTTCTTTTATTTTTGGTAATAATTTTTTAAACTCAAAATTAAAAAAAAATGTTCAAAATTATATATAAAAAAAAATTTGTTTTTGTTTAATTTTTTAGATATTTGTGAAGAGAAATTAAACACCTTATGCTTTGTTTGAAAACATTTTTTTACTATGTTTTTTAGGGACACTGAGAAATACTCAAAATTTGAAAAAATGTTCAAAATTAAAAATACAAAATTTCTGTTTTTGTTTTGGATATTATTTTTAAATTTTTTTTTATTTGTATAAGTTTTTAGATATTTGTAAAGAGAAATTGAACACCCTATGATTTGCTTGAAAACAAATTTTACTATTTTTTATAGGGACGCATGAAAAATGCAAAATTTCTTCTTTTTTTTGGTATCATTTTTTAGATATTTGTGAAGAGAAATTAAAAGAGGAGATAAATAAAATCGATTCGCAAATTTTTGAATATCCCAAAGGAGCTCGTTTGGTCATCTTCAAACATTCGCGTGATGTGTAAATATTAAATTGAAAAAAGGCCATAGAATTAATTTAGGGTGTGGCATTAAGAAAAAAAACATACTGTTGGGGTCACTCTAACTTATAATCGGTATGAATTTTTCGATTTATATGAAGACGGGAGTAAGACCTAATTGGAAACAAAGTTAGAATAAGTTCTGATACTAAGTTGAACGAAATTTTAGATCCGTAAATACTTAAAAACACTAAAATGATGCTAAAAATATGTATTTTTTATGTGTTACAATTCCCTTTTACGGTTTCTTTCACGCAGCAAGAAAATTCTTTATGAAAATGTCTATTAAATATTCCCTCAAATTGAAATAATAGACGACTTCATAGAGCTCTTATGCAAAAAATTTAAACTTAACTCAATTAAACCTTAACATTTTTGATGAAAATGAATAGTTTTTTCTTCTCTCTGACTCTGCTCTGTAATACCATCGGTTAGGTTTTCATATTGTTTTTTGTTTTATTTATTTTTTTTGTATCTCTTTATTATTTTTAATTTTTAATATTTTCCTTTTATGTTGTATTGTCAACTATTTACATCCCTTGTTTGTTGTTTTTATTATAATATTAAATTGAGTTTTTGTTTCTCTCTGTTTAACATTAGCCATTTCCTGTCTGCTACTGTTAGGGGGTTTATTCAAGTTTTGCACTATGTTATGATATCCAATAATTGTTTCTGTAAATTTGCAGTGTAAGTGTTCATTTTCGAAATTATTGTTGTAGCTAACAATTTCGTAGAAAATTTCATTATTGCACTGCCCTGCGTCATATCCTCCAAGTGGGATTTTTTACAATTGTGATTTTTGTTTTTTAGTGTCTTATGCTTTTTTTTATTTTTATTTAAAAACGTTTTTATTCTTTTGGAAGTGGCTTTTTATATCATTGCCATTGACATTGAATTGTAATACTATTGGATTCGATTTTATTGAAATATTTCCTGATTTAAGCCGATTCCGCTTAGCAGTTTTCATTCTAAAAATCACTTCTGAGCTTACTTTTTACTTCTGAGCTTAGCGTTTAGGTTGTGCTTTTGTTGAACTTTTATTTGGCATATTCTGGCTGCTTTTGTGCTTTCATAACTGTGAGTTGTAGTTGTTTTACAGCAAGTGAACAATTGAAATTTCGAGCTTCTAAAGAGAAATTAAAACAGAAGCATACAATTTAGAATGAATAAAAAATATGAAATTTAGGTCTTTTGACAATTCAAAGAAGTTTTGAATATAAACTTTTAAAAAGTGCACAGTGCAAAAAAGTTTTCCCAAAAGCTTCCATAGTTGGTTCATTCAAGAGTTTATAATTTTAAGCTTGAAATTTAAAACTTCGAATTTAAAAAAGTTTTCCTTATAGCAAACGTAAATTTACGTGAAATATGTGTTGAAACAACTTTTTCCTCTTTCACTAAAGTACCTAACCAGCAAAAGATTTTGGTTTGAGCTTTGAAAGTCCATTTTAACCACTTTGACCGTTCCAAAAATCTCTCAACAATCCCGCTTTTAGTGTAGTAATATATTTGACCTATTAAAAATCAAGATCGCTTTCACCCTATAAACAAGCTTCCCGCCTAGCAAGTAAATATGTGCCTAAAGTTTAATAAAATAATGATATGCTACACAGCTCTAATATGTCATCGAAGGGGTTTCTCTATTTGCTCTTCTAAAAATATATGTTTTCCAACCTTGAAAGCTCCAAGAAATGAGTTTCAAAACAATCATTAACTGTAAAGTTTTCTTCTGCATGAAAGCTGATTTGCATCTCTTCTTTCTCTACTCTCTACTTTCTTCAATTTTCTGCTTGGAAGATAAAAGCACAAAAGCTCCAAAATGTGCTTTCTGTTAAATGCAAACGCTTTTACTGATTTCTTTTAATTTTCACGGATTTTTGAACCCTGCTTTATAAATAAGAAATTTTTTTTAGTTGAAAGATTTCAAAAACCTCTAATAAAATTTCAAAATGTTCTAATAACACTGATTGAAGTTAGGGGTTTGAAAGTAGCGAAACAAAATTAATTTAACTTATTTTTATTTGAAATGCATATGTTTTTTTTTTCTATGTCCATATATATAATAAAAGCTCTGTTTGAAATAAAATCCTATTCTTTAAATTATTTTAAGAATTTTCTTTACACAATTTGAATTATATTAATTTCTCAATTTATTTCATTGCTTATTGTAAAAAAGGAGCATATCTTAAACTAAAACTATCTGCTTAGCTTTAAATTTACGACGCTTCATTTCATTAATTCAAGTATTTTAGGCTTACAATTAAAATTTTGCGGTACATTTTTATTACACCTTTTCCTAATACATTTACTGTTAAATATATTTAAACCAGTAATGTTTCAATAAAAAAAATTTACTTCAATTTAAATCAATTACAATTATATTTATTTATTATTATTTATTTATTTAGTATTTTATTTATAGTTTATGTACAAGTTGCGTTGATTATCCGACGAAAAAACCTCACGCTTCATATACTTGCGACAAGTACTTGATGAAGTTTTTTGTGCTCAACGCCAAGAGATTTGGGTACTATAAATCTCTTAACGATCACCCTGCGCGTAGATGCCCACTAAATTTGTTGTTGATTATTAGTATACAGTCCTGCAATGAAGAAAATTTGCCATTAGTAACAATTAAAAGAAAACGTGAAGATGGGAAAATGAAAACAAATTAAAAATCCGAAAACTGCAGCAAAAGTTGAATATGCGTGAAGATTTTCGCAATTTGTGGATTTTCACCCGTGCACAAGTTTATATTTCTTTAATAACAAAACATCCATGTTGGAGCCACTTGTCTCACCTAATAGAGTTTACGTGCTTGTACACAAATGTTGTTATTATTTTAGGTTTTCATAAATTTGTTCATCACTTCAAAGTGCATTACTCGAGCTTTTGCATTTTCTGCGCTTTCACAGGTTAAAGTTTCTATTATTTGAAGCTTTCAGCTATTTATTGTTGTTCAAAAATGCACTCAAAATACTGGCGTTTATAACATATATTCAACGACTTCTTCGCAATTTGAATTTGTGAAGGACTTTGTCTACCTTGGGACCAGCATCAGCTACGCAAATGACGTCAGCCTGGAGATCAACCAGAGAATAACTCTTGCCAACAGGTATTACTTTGAGCTCAGCAGGCAATTGTGAAGAAGAGCTCTCTCTCGACGGACCAAACGGACATTCTAAAAATCGCCCCCCATTCTCGTTTGAGAAAGTTTTGAGAGCTTTAGAGTGAGAAATTGGCGGTGTGATCTTCAGTATGCTCCGCGTTGGTGAGGAGTATCGTGTACGGTGGACAAGCGAAGATATAACATGAGCTATATAGGGACATGGACATAGTTAAGTGTGTAAAAATACAGCCGCTACGCTGGCTTGGCCATGTCAATCGTATGAACGAAGACGCTCCAGTAAGGGGAACCCACGAATCGGTACTCTAAAAAGGAAGACGAGGAAGGGGAAGCTTACAGCTTCGTTGGATCGACCAAGTGCTGCAGGTCCTGCACTCTAGTGTCAGCAGGACAGACACAGCTGGCGGACTATTTGGGACTCGGCCAATACCGACATACGTTTGTAGCGCCCCTTAGTAAGTAAATAACTTCTACGAGTTAGACTGATTTATTAATGAAGACTTGAGCTACACAGTTTTACGTTTTTTTTATGCACGCAAACCATTAGCGGAGCTATGGCAATTTGTAAACTTAATTGTGATTTCATATCTTTAATATTAAAAAAATGCACGCAAAACACTGGCAAATATATGGAGCTTTTGAAATTTATCGCTTTCATAGATGAAAGCTTTTAATGTATTGCTCTTTCCTAGTTTCATAATTTTACTTTAATTTAATTAATTTTTTTTGATGCCCTCAAACTTCAACCTCTTATCATACTTACTTCATTTAATGCCATGCAAAATCCTTGTTTTAATTTTAAATTAATAAAAAAATTCTCCTGATGTCTAATTGATCATTCACTTATGCTGCTTCTTCTCAGCCTCCTACTCCTTCCCCTAAACGAACCACTCATCCTTCTGTGCAGCATTGACAGCTGCTGCGGCTGCTGCTGCGGCCGCTGCATTTTGATTACCCACAGAGATGTTCGTTTGATTGAGACCCGCCGTTGCGACGGCAGCGGCTGACGGATTTGTGTGTGAAAGATCTTGACCTAATTGACGGAATTTGCTAAGCACCAAATGGGACGGACTTTGGTGGCCATCTTCGATAAGTTGCGTAGAATGCGGTGGTACCCGTATGGTCCCGCAGGGTGATGCCAGTTTCCCGACGTCGGTGGCAGTTGTGTGTGTTCGCGCGACAATGTGCCGCCATGATGATAATGCAGATGCTTCGATGAGCCATTAGTTTCGGCGGTATGATGCACTGGAAATCATAGTGAAAATAGGAGTTATATGATTTTTCTTTTTACCTTTTTCTATTTTACAACATATGCACTATACTTTGTGGAGGCAAACGACTTACTTTGTATTGCTGTATTTTGGTTGAGATTTGTCTCATCCTGACGCCGGCAAACGCATATCGAAATGCCTACAATTACGGCGCTCAGGACTAGTACTATACCGACTACGATCAGCACAAACCATGTCATATCGACACCGAAAACTGTGGCAGCTGTTTCGCCTAAGAGCATAACAAAGTTTGTAAAATATAGTTTTAGATTTGACTAAAAATAGTTGGTTGAAATCTTAATATTATGTATACATATAATTTTAAATGTGATGTATGATGTATGCCAAAAATTCTTAAATTTAAAGACCCACTTGGGAATGAAGTATTAAATTTCCCGGCTAAAGAGATTGGTTTAGTCTGCTATGAGAATAACTGCCATCTGATGGTATATCAGTACATAACAGAATTAATTCACTTCAAAATTGAATAGGTTTATATTTTTCAAGATGGATAATGGTGCTCACTCCCACCAACTATGAAACTAATGAGAGGCCCATGTAAATCAATTCTCACCACCGTTCCGTTCCGTAGTATCGTAGATTGTTGTTTCATCTTGTCAGCTGATACAGACGTACGGGCGTACGTTTACGTTGACAAGTGTGAGCACCATTAGGCGAATATACTCCTGTACTATTCAACTATACAACTTTTTATGAGATAGCATTGCGTTCTTAGCGAAAATTCTAGCATCATTGGCAACATCAAGCGTTCGGTCAACAACAAAAATAAGTTGTTGGTCAGGTATTTACTGTAATTAACATTATTGATTTTATAAATGCCTTCATCCATTCCCTCATCAGTTATTAAATAAGTAAACATTTTCATATTTCCTTTTATTTCCCTCAAATTGTAAGTTGTGTTCAAAATAATTACGGCAATAATGCCGCAGATTATCAGCTGAGCATCAGCAAGTGAGTACCAAGCCAGTGGTAAGGGGTATGTTCAGCGGACTCAATAATAGTGTGACACTGTGAATTTTTAAGTTTAAGTTGAGGTTAAAATCAAAATGTCAGAAACATCATCACATGCCATCGTACCAGTGGTATGGGGGCCACTAATATTATAACAACCCTTATTCTCGGCTGAATTCCACCCTAGAACCGTGGTGACATTTCATCAAGGTCGAGCCGCGTTTATGACTTTTGACACAACAGGTATCTGCGTCCAGGTTACACTGTTACCTTCCGCAATGACCTGTTGCTACCTGTTGGTACTCAGCTGATACATACAACATATTAAATACGAAAATATGGTCATAAGGATCTAAAACTTCGTTCCATTTGAACTTAATTTTGCGCTAAAAACCAAAATTAACCAATATCCAGCATCAAAGTAGTATTTATTAAGCCAAAACATATGTACTTTATCTCTTCCATTTCTACGCCGAAGTGACAAATTTTATACTGCGCTTGATTAACTAATGATGACCATCAGATTGTCAACAAATTACTGACAGAACGTGACCTTAGCATTGTTGCAGCAATTGTGAGACAGTACATGATGCTATCTCATAAAAGGTAACTCTTCCGCAATTATCAAAGCCCGAACACACAGCTCCAGTTCACCCATGTTCTCCTATTCTCACAAAAAAGTTGTCCTAAGTTTTCTTCATTTTTCGTCCCAACAAAGTTTCTACATACCTCAGAATACTCTACAACCAGTCAAGATTCATATCTCTCAGAACAAAAAATCTTTAGCTCCTGTTTGTAGCTACATTGTAATGGCTTGCTTCAGTAAAGTAAGTATCTTTCTAACATCCATATTCACACTTGAATCGTTTTCTAGTCTTAAATAGTACTTAATCAAGACAAGGTATCCCACTGTGATCTTATCTGGAAGGTTTTGGGTGAGCAGTAAGATCTATTTGTTAAAATTTTCTTAGCATCATTACTTTGGTGGAGTCTAACCTGCGAGTGCTTTTACAGATGAAAGCTTACTTATATATTATTAGAGCTTTAATCGTTTTTTGTCCTTTGTTTAAAAAAAAAGCGTTAAAGCTTGAGTGCTTAAACATACAAATGCTTGTGAGCTTTCATAGTCCTTTTTGGTTTTTTTCCGCAAAACTCTCAAATCTTTGCCTTTTACTTACCTACTCAGCTCAACTTTATAGCCACCCATTAAAGTATATAACCTGCTCAAGTGTGCATACTGCCTCTTATACTCCTCTTTAGATAATACGAGCACATAATGAAGACTGCTTAAAAAATACCCATTCAAACAAGCTTCTATTTTTTGTATTTAATTTTGCAGCTTACTCACACACATCCGATTTTCATACTTACTTTGGCATACCGATTCATCAGAATTGTCACCACAATGATTAATGCCATCGCAGAGTAAATCCGGACTTATGCAAAACTCGCGCGCTGCACAGGTGAAATCATTGCAGGTGTGCTCTGTGCATTTGCATATGCAAAATAATAGAAAACGTAGCGAAAGAAGAAAAGACAAACAGTGAACAAATCCGATAAGAAATTTTCATCAAGTTTTGTTTGAAAAATATAAAAAAAAAAACACAGAAAAAAAGGAGAAGTGGAGATTGCCACTTCAGCTCTAAAGCTAATTAGCAAGTTGTATGAGTTAATTTAAAATGAAATTTTCAAACTTAGCCAACTTTTAAGTGTTTGTGATTGTGACTGAGAGTTTATTAAATGTACGCACTTGGATCCTTCACCGATGTTATGACCAGCTTGAAACCGTTCGCATCAGTACCCCAATTGTCGGTAACATATTTTAGTGTGACAAAGTTTGTGCGCGTCAATATGGAGCTGACCGTTTGTTTAGTATTGCGGCAGGAGATATCAACCTGAAAATAAAAAAAAGAGTAAAATTAATACAATTTAATTAATATAAATTATGCAAGAGAGAATTGGCAGGCAATTTGAAAAACATATATCATTGGGGACTAGCCTGAAAATCTTACGGGGTGTAAACCATATATTAAAAGTTCCTACTCAGGCCTTTGGAGTGTTTTCAAGAGATAGATTTTTCGAGAGGTTAATGAACCTTTCTGTGTTAGTGGCGTATATAAAATGCACTGAGTACAGATATATATACGAGCTGCCCCTCCCCCACTAATGGAGGGATCTACAGTTTCAAGCCGACTCCGAATGGCAGATAGTTTTTTATGAGGAGCTTTTTCATGGCAGAAATACTCTCGGAGGTTTGCCATTGTCTGCCGAGGGGCGACCGTTATTAGAAAAAAATTTTCCTTCATTTTAGTGTTTCACCGAGATTCGAATCTAGGTTCCCTCTGAATTCCGAATGATAGTCACGCACCAACCAATTCGGCCGCCTGAGTACAGATACAACGAGTAAATATACTATAGCCCGAAAAGTATGCTTTGCGGTTTATCCCGGTGGGTATAAAGGAAGCATGCTTTGCGGTTTATCCTGGGCAATAAGGACTGCCAGTAAAGTCTAGGCGATGCAGATATTTTTGGAAGCATCCGTGTCCGCTTAAAATCTGCGTCAGGCAAGCATCAACAATCAAGATTCGCCGCTACCTCATTAAACTGGTATAACCCACTATTATACAAACAAATGTAATTTTAGACAGGTCTATTCCAGCGCTTCCAAGATATGTTTATTTATTCCAGCTACTTCATCTATTCGCCACTTACTAACGTTTGACGAATAGAAGAGCCTTAGTATTTTAGCCTTAATCCCTTTTCGTGCCATTTGGCACCTTAATCAAATGTTGGTGCATCGTTCTCGAAGAGATTTTTTCAAACATTTTTTATTTTAATAATATCTTATCATAAAAAAATGGTATGAAATATGTACCGTGCAGTAGTTTCATAAAAAATTCATGATTTCTCAACAAATTGGCTGAACACGAATGACTCATCGACATGGGATTAGGGAAAATTTAGTTGAAAGGCAATTTTTTATACCCATTTATCCGCAGAAGTAAGCTTTATTGCCCGTGTCAAGATTGGTGGAAATACAGTCTGTGTTATAAGAAAAGAACCAGTTTTTTCTTATGATTTCAAGATATATTTCGTTGTGCTTATTGCTGCGTAATAGTCCTACTCAAAACCACTGTTCTCATAAAACCACATTGAGAAACAACAAAACAAGAAAATGGGGTCACAGTATTGGACTGGCCTTCCCAGTCCCCAGATGCATGTGAAACTATGAAAACGCATCTTGCTGGAAGTACACAAAATCTATTTCTGTTTGTCGACGAGCTACACAGAAAAGCTGGTTCGAAGCATGCCGAGGAGATACCAGGCTATACTCAACACCAATGGAGGCTAGACGGCTTATTGAGTAATTGGGATTCGTAGTTTTGTACATACTTTCATGTAAAAAAATTTTAAATATATAAGTTTTATACTTCATGAATAATCGCGGTTCCTGTTTTCTGACACAGACTGTATATTATTCATGTAATTGAGAAATTATTTATAGAAGTTGAATTCAGACCATCAGAAGGGCACTGAAGAAATATATTCCGATATTCCCAATAGTGCTACTTATTTCGTGTATCGTAGATGATATTTGCGTATATTCGCAAGACGACCAGTATCACAGCAATCATTTCTTAGATCAATATTGCATCACTCGTAAAAAATCACAAATCGCATCATTTGCTGAGGGTTAAAATTCGACCTACTCTTTACCAGAACAGTTGCATTTTCGTGCCTTCATTTTGATTGCTCATAGAGAAACTTAAACTCGTATTACAATCCAATGACCAATCGTTTGACTCTCTTTGATTCATCAAAAATGCATTCAAGCGAACTTTTGTCAGTCCCTTCTTATGAAACTACAAACTGCCTGTTAGCATGGCGCAACAGATTAACCTGCTCGCTTGCATCTTTTCATTTTATAGCCGTAAAATATGCAAAAAAAAAACCAAAAACAAATTAAGCAGTCGCTGCAGAGTGCGCTTGACAGCCGAAAATGATACTTTAAATGTACATACATATGTACAAATTGATTTTCATCACATAGCTTAACGTTGCCTTTCGGCTTTCACTTTTGTTCCAGCTACGCTTTGATGGCTTCCTGCTTCGCTACATTGTCGTCGCCGGGTTTACATTTTAAATCATGTCAATGGGGTTTTCACAATGATATGAGTTCATCTTCTTGCTCTACTATCCCTCACCCACACACACAACCAACTACGCATAGAGAGTGTTCACCTCTGTCTCTTTCATGCCAACAGTATGTATTCCATAACAATGGCGAAAGAAATTGAATCCAAAAAAACCTTGAACCAAAAAACGTAAAGCACATAAAACTTGGCCAACGCCAAATGGAAGTAATAATAAAAAATCATAAAGCTCACAAAATGAAAATGAAAAACAAAACGGAAGAAAAACAAACTAACACACAAAATGAAGAGCTACAAAAAAAAAACAAAAATGGGGAAAATGTATTAAATGAAATTGTGAACATAGACAAGCAGATGAAAGGGGCCAAATTGGGATTAGAAAATCTCGAGCCTGCAACTGTCATAAAAGCCATAAAGGGATCAGCAGCAGCGTTCAAACATATATAGGTAAGTATACATGCGAAGCACAGCTAGTAGTGAGCGGCGACAAGCGAAATGAAGAAGAATCAGCCATTTTTACAAAATACACTGTATTCCACTGTCAGTGAGTTCACTGCTTTAAATGAGTACTAGTTAAGAGTATCCAAATGAACAGGCGCATACTTGTATATGTGGAGAAACAAATGTATGTATGTATGTGAAGCCACCAGGACGTACATGTGTATGTGAGCACTCACGGCGATAAACAGCAGTGACACAGAAAATTGTGAGACATAATGTTTTTAACACAAATACACATGCATACAGACGTTTACTACGAGTAAGGAAGTGTGCGTGGGCGTGTGCTCACCTCGTTCTCTGCGCTTGTTGAGCTTAGCTGTATGGGCATTTGCGGCTGCTGTGACGAGTATAT
The DNA here is from genome assembly GCA_037575425.1 of Anastrepha fraterculus. Taxonomy (NCBI): domain Eukaryota; kingdom Metazoa; phylum Arthropoda; class Insecta; order Diptera; family Tephritidae; genus Anastrepha; species Anastrepha fraterculus. Next base: position 83,729 of record JAYXIM010010293.1, read on the forward strand.
AAACAGCTTAAAATTCTAATTATAAAATAGGCGCACACACATAAATACATTGCTCACATATATGTAGAGATGATAAAAGCATAGCCACAAATAGCCGCACGACGGTGGACAGATCATATAGAAAGATACATACGCACACACTTGTACTTGTAATTGGGTAAAAAGGCGAACGGCCACTATGCAGCGGGCAGCACACGAAATATATCACCGGATGACAGAGAGTCCACAAAGATTTTTGAATCATAAATAAGCCACAAATGCAAATGCAATAAAGCGAAAGAAAATGCAAAAATGATAGTTACATACACATAAATGGCAAAGAGCAAAGAAAAAAAAGGAAAGGTTTTGAAAGAAAAAAATTAATTAGGATTAACTGAATCAAGAATAAAGCAAATCGAATGTCAAATATACAAGAAAATAAATGCTAAATATTAATGCAATTACAAAAAAAACAGCCCATTGAATAAATTAAGACTCTAAAAGTTTGCTTTAAATGGGCACAGGCAAGCGAGATAGAATAGCCTTTTTGGCTTGCCGAAAGCAGCTGCAACCGGTTGTGGTCAACGGAAAGCATTATAGCGCCAACATTGACTAAAAATTTAAGTGGCTTATATTTAGGTACTTCCGTGTGACAAGTTTATCATCTTTTTGAGCATATAAGTTAGCTTAAAAGTAGTTAAGCAGCTGACAAATGCTAGGTTTATTCGGTTCTTCAAATTCCACTAAAAAGGAATAAGAGTTCTACTAGTCCAGCCTAGCCAAGCTTGGGCAATGATCATATCCGATGAGGCGTCCCTTGGACTGTTTGAGAAAAATATTCTGCAGAAGATTTTTGGAACTTTGCAGGTTGGTGACGGCGAGTATCGTAGGCGATGGAACAATGAGCTGTATGAGCTTTACGATAACACAGACGTAGCACAGCGAATAAATATCTAGCGGTTTCGTTGGCTGGGTCATGTCGTCCGAATGGAGGAAGAGAAAGGCGTCCTCTACGTTGGAAAGATCAGATGGAGAAGGACTTGGCTTCACTTGGTGTGTCTAACTGGCGCCGGTTAGTACGAGAAAGAAATGACTGGCGTACTTTGTTAAACTCGGCCAAAATCGCGTAAGCGGCCAATCAAGAAGAAGCAGTCAAGGCTTATATAATAATTTTAGATAGCTAGGTCAACGTACGGTACCATCATCACGAGTTTCTGTTTATCCTAAATTTCACCTAAGGAACATAGAGAGCTGTAAGTTTTCGATTCCTATACTCGCATGTTATGTATTTTACGTAAATTGAGAGCCGTCAGAGAATCATGCTGCCATATGTTTTTTTTACCTCCTCCAAATATGCTCTAAAATTGATTTTTCTCACAAATGTAAAACATACATAAGGGCATTAAAGCGATAATAAAGGTAAAGCAAACAAAAGAGGAGAGAGTTCCAGCGCTAGTTTACTGGGACGGCAACCCTTGGTCGGGGAAAACCGAGTCATTCCGGTATGTAGAACCGGCTGCCATGGGAATGTTATATCGAAGACCAACCACCACCTATTGTAGATGAAAAGATTCAGCTGCCATCGCGAGACCTGCGTAACTTTAGCTGAATTACGATCTGGATATTGTAGAACATAGGTGAAACTCCTACTTATCCAGAATCGGCGCCGACATAGTCAATTTATGTACGGCATGTGAAAGCACACAACGCACGATACTAACCAGCTATTCTCATGCCCTCTCAAATCCACTCAGCTAACTCCCCTCTCCCCCTTGGCCAAAACAGCACGTTTCCTGAGCCTTCCGTTAGATGAGTTACACGATGACGATCGGTGCTGGGCCTAGTGCACTGCGACAACAATAACAACAATAAAACAAACAGACAAAAGAAACAAAGTGTTGTATATATGGACGATGAAAATTACATGGGTGCATTTCTGATGACGTGCTGAGTAAAAACCTCTAAGTTTCTATGAACATTAAATTAAGGGGTCTAGAAATTTCAAAAAATCGATTTTTTTGTTTTTTCGATATTTCGAAAGATAGTATCTTAACAATATACTGTGAAATTTTCAGGCGGAAATTCTCAATATTATAGCTTCTACAGCTGAACTATTGGGTTGTTCGGAAAGTAATTTCGTTTATTTGTGGATATATCGAGCTTCGAGGTTAAACCCATTCCTTTCAGGTGGTCATAAAAGTTGAATTCGATAAATTTAACCTCTAACTGATCTTAAGTGTTGTTATTCGCCGGTTTGCATCTACTAATGCTTTTATCGCGTCTTTATCGGCTTCAACCGGCCTTCCAGAACGTGGTGCATCTTCGACATCAAAATTGCCGTATCGAAATTTTGCAAACCTGTTCTGGCAGTGACGTATTGTCAACACATCTTCTTCATACTCATCGGTTAATTTCTTTTTTGATTGAACAGCATTTTTACCTTGTCTATAGTAAAAAAGTAAAATATGACGAAAATGCTGCTTATTGCTCTAAATATTTAAAAGGGCACTGTCAAAACATATAATGACAAAGCGACTTAAGTGTGAAGTTAGCTGTGAAAAAATACAATTAAATCCTCTGTCGAGAAAAAACGAAATTACTTTCCGAACAACCCAATAGGTAGAGAGCGGTCCGCGCTCTCTTAAACTCATTTATTTCGAAACGACTTTTTCGTCCTGGTGTTGTCAAAAAAAAAAAAAAACTATTCAACTAAATCGTCTGAAGTTTTAATATGTTGTTCACAACATCAATGGCTAACGCCCGTACTAGAACCTTATTATTATTTGAATTATTTCGAATTTTTGTGATTAAAAAATTGGAAAAAGCTCGAGTTTTAGAGTAACAAATTCAAAACCGCTCCATTTTGTAATTTTGTTTTCATTCTAATAACGGGACATAGCTACAGTAAAACAACTTCCTGAAAGTACCTCAAATTTTCGAGCTCTAGACAACCGGGACCCCTTAAGTCTAAGTTTTATTTAAGAAAACTTTAAGTAGGCAAAGCAAAGATGAAAAATGTACGCTCACTAATTATCTGCTGATTTGTTAATGTGTTGCTTACTACTTTTTGGTCTATACTTTGCCTTAAGAGTAGACTATCGCATGCCGCTCTTGGTGGCTCTGGTAGCTCCTACTCTATTACTTCTGAGATTTCGAATAATCCACTTGCAGTCACTTAAGTCATGCATTTTAAATCATCTATCGTGCATAACAACCTCGGCCTCTATTAGAATGAGTCAGTTTTTTTGTGACTCACTACACTTTATTTTGCATCAGCCTTGCAAGCGTAGCTTAGTCGAATCTTAAATTGAAAATTTGTGAGTTCTTACTTGCAAGTTTTCTTCAATTTCTAGAATGAATCTTTATTTTTTGTTCATAATTAATATTCTCTGCAGGATATCTATGCACCAATCATATCCTATTACCCACCCACTGAACAAACATTGCGGCTAATATTTCAAATCCACTATCACCTCGAGACACACCCCGTAAATCTTGCAAGCGACAACAAATTGTCAGCTTCGTTGGCGCCTTTGAAGTTAAACGAACATTGCAAATCACCAGGAGGTTATCAGTGTGAATACTTACAAACACACACATGCATGAGCATACAAATGCATATGCATATCTAAATGTGGGAATGTAAGTGTGGAAAATACATTGCTCTACATTTGCCGCTATACCTCCTACACGTACATACCTACATGCACATATTTAGACATGGTTGCAACCATTCGTCATTGGCATAGTAGTGCAATAAGTGCCATGGCCTGACTGCTATGCTGCTTCCTATGCATATTTCTGTTGCAAGCAAGCATAGCGCAGAAGATGACAGAAGGAAGTAAGTAGGGATGCCTTGTAAGAAGAATGGCTTAAAAACAACAGCGTAAAAATGCAAAAACAACAAATGCACGAACGTTGGCGTGTGTGGTTGTGTGTTAATACGGAAGCTGCTGCAATTTGTTGCAACAAATATACGATCTAATGTGGATTTTATACTGCCTTTTATACAGCCTGCAGGTAATATTTAGAATGCAGCGTCAACTATGCTGTTATTGCGTATGTATATATGTGTGTGTGCAAGTGGAAATTTTGTGGATTATGATGAAGGAGATAATGATCTCGTTCAAGTATTTTTGTTTTTGTTACTGCTACTGCTATACCTGCTGCAGCATAGTGGATAGCTGAAAATAATCAAAGTGCAATGATGACTCTGTCTCAGGCGGATGCAACACGCCACGACAGCGATGCCCGTTGTTAGTTGTTATTATGCAAATTGTTGTTGTTGTGTTTATTTTTCTCGCTTCCCCATTCTTAGAAACTGCTACTGCTGTGCTGCTACTGTTTGCTCAATTTCGCCATTAGATTGAAACTCATATTTGTTGTTACTACTGCCATTGCTTGGTATGGTGGCGCTATAATGGCCATGTCTATGTAGATGTGAAGGCTGACACAACGCTATTGTGCTCGCTCGTTTATCCTGTTTGACTGTCTGTAAGCACGAGAATTACTATGTATGCAATGTAATATGCACCGTTGCAATCTCCCCCACTTTCTTTTATCTTTCGTGTTTTTTTGTTTAGAAATTTTTATATTCTGGCAATACCGCAAGGATGCTGTATTGTCTATACTCGTGCTCACTTGGGCTGACAGCTACAGCACTGATTCGTTGCTTCGTAGAATTCGTTCTATTTCAGGAAGTTAGTGTTCATACTTATGCTTAGCGGCAACAGTGTTCCATATTTCCATGTGTACGTGTGTTGCTCTTTTATATATTTATAAGTGATATTAATGGCACGCGACAACCACGGCAAAAACTAAGTTAAGCAGCAGAGCTATACAAAAGTGTTGAGAGTTGGAAGGCATTCAGTAGCGCTACTTCAAAAGTTGTGTTGTGGCATTCTTTTATGTAGTTAAAGAGTGATTGTGTAGAATTAAAAATTAAAATAAAACCAAGTATTGAAAAGGCCACCGTAACCGGATGGGTTACTCCCTGCCTACCATTTGAGAGTGCGTAAAACAGCAAAATGATAGAAAAAGTTATTTTCTAATAGCGGTCGCCCCTCGGCAGGCAATGGCAAACCTCCGAGTGTGTTTCTGCTATGAAACAGCTCTGCATAGGTCCCTCCATTTGTGGAACAATGTCAACATAAACACCTAACAGAAGTGTATGCACCAATTATTTATTTATTTTTTTTGTTTTTTACGGAAGAGTCTAAGCTTGGATAAAATCTAACTTCATACTTGCCCTAACCACTATTAATTTAAACTCCTACTTTTATGATTTCTTCTCATATGCGCTCCGTTACAAAATTATAAATATACTCGTATCACTATTTTTTTGTAGAAATATAGTTCATATTACAAGAAAAACCAGAATTCGCAGGGACTCAAACTGCGCACAAAATGGTTTTCAAGCCTATTAAATTTTAGTGCAAATTTTTCTAAAAGCGGTCGTTCCTCGGCAGGCAATAGCAAACCGAGTGTATTTCTGCCATGAAAAAGCTCCTTATGAAAATATCTTCCATTCGGAGTCGGCTTGAAGAAATTTCACACCAATGAACGGGTTATCGCTGAAACAGAGGCCTATTTTGAGGCAAAAGATAAATCGTTCTATAAAAGTGGCATTGAAATGTTAGAGCGGCGCTGGAATGATTGCGTTGTTCTTGATGGAAATTACGTTGATGAATAAAAATAATTTTGAACAAAATAAAACGTGTTTTCTTGTTAGGCCCGGGACTTTTCAACCCATGTGTTAGATGTTGTTTTCAAATCAAACATGAAAAAATGTAGACGCTTTGAGGTTTCATTATTTTTACTCAAAATACAGTTCTTAACACTTATAAGTGGAAAATGACATTAAATGTCCACCATGAGCACCTCTACAGGTAAAATTCGCCACACAGTCGATGCATGAATGTCTAATTGTTGAGAACGTCGAGATATCGATGTTGAAGGTTGTCCAGCAACACTTTGCGCTACAAATCCTCCAATTTGTGGTCTACCTGACTTTTTTCTATCCTCGACATAACCAGTTTTTTGAAATTTTTGACCAATCTTTGAAACGATTATTTCGACACAAAAAATGACATAAAAAAGGTACCGTCCATCTACAACGGTACCTGACATCTAGACATTACTTTTGAAGGACCCTTTATGAATAAGCAGGAAGCACGAAGTGGAATTTTTCGAAAATTTATTCCTTTGAAACTAGAAAGTTATTTAAAAAATTTAATTGATGAGAAAAACTGAGCTAGAAAAATTATTTTATAAAATATATACTTTCGCTCGCATATGAAATTTTTTCCGGTATAACTTTATTGTCTCACGGTATAATAAATTTGAGTAAATTTTCCATTTTTCTTTACTTTACAGAAATATCACGCGTTGAAGGCAACTTTAAATGCAACAGCGAACGAGGAAGGGCGCAAGATTCAGCTGTTCAGTAGTTCCAGCATCAAAAAATATAAAAAAATTGTTTCAAAGAAGCAAAAAGGCCCAAACGGTTTTCTCTCACAATTTCACAATTTTTCATACATCAATAGGTTAATAGGAAGTTATACAAGGTGGCGCAACATTTAATTACCCTATCGGAAGGTTTATAGTTTTGGCAAATGGCGTAGTACGTCAATTATATTTGACACTTATGAACTAGACAGCTGCAGTATGCAAAGATGTGGAGCGCGTAAAGGCCAAAATAAAGATTTCCATCACTCAAAATCATTTATTGTATTCAGTAAAAAGATTAAATTGGATGATTAATTTTGCACCACCTTTTATATAAACGTTATCAAGACAAAACATCCTTTTTAGTAATTAGTTAGTTGTTTTACCCCAGATGTGTGACCATTTTTTATAATTAACTTTCTAAAATGCATCCGTTTTTAATAAATTTTCGTAAGAGTGGAGCAATCAATCATCCATATTTGGAGCCCAAATCAGTTGTGAAATTTGACTAATATGCATGAAAAATAATAAATGTTGATACTCATGTGTGTAACTTGTTGAATATCTTGTTCGTTTATGCACCTCCTATGGTGCCCATCATCAATTCACTGTGCAAAGCAGTGAAAACACCAACCACAAACACAACGAAACTAATAGCAGACAGCGAGTCTGACAGCCAAACTAGTTCGCATAACCTAAATCTTTTATGCTTTATCATGCAACAATGGCAAAGTCGCAGTGGTTCTGTTAACAACCGCTGCTGTGGCAGCAACAAGAAAGCAACGATAATAAAAAAGTAAACTACAAAAAAAAAACAAGATCTGTATTTTCAGTATGTCGAGTAAGGCGCGCCACCAGTAAGAAAAAAAGCCTTGAAATAGAAACTAAAGAAAGCAGAAAAAAAAATTAAAATAAAAATCAGAAAGAATATCTGTACGCTTAATGTAAAAATCTAAGAGAAATAAATGCGCTGCGAGTACTCGTACTTTTTTGCTATTATTATTTGTTGCTTTTGTGCTTATTGCACTGGTTACTATTTTTTGCTGCTGCTGTCGTTGTTGGGATTGTTTCTTTAGCCTGTGTTATTATTCTTTTACTATTGCATTAAAATGGAATTCATTTTCAAAGCCACATATTGTGTTGCGGACATGATACAGTGAGCTCGCAGGTTATTTGAACCAGTGCTTTTTTATATAACATATTAAAAAAATTTAAAATAAATATCACACCATTAAATTTCTAACTTCAAATATTAAAAAATAATATTAAAATGGGCAAATAAAAAACCTATAATTCTCCCTTCTTGTCACAAATTAATATACAAAATCATTTGGCGCATTTGAGTTCTATAAAGGGTTTTCCAATAAGAGGTGCTATTCCCGTAAAAGATAAATGGTTTCGTTGATTGTGTGGCACGTAGCGCCGTCCTTTTGAAAATAAAAGTTGTCCAGATCAATACCATCCAATTCCGGCCATAAAAACTCGTTAATCATCTCTCGAAAGCGAAATCCATTCACCGTAACTGTTGCTTCAGCTTCATTTTCGAAAAAGTAATGTCCAATGACTCCGCCGGACCATAAAACGCATCAAACAGCCACATGTTGAGGATAGAGAAGTTTTTCAACAATAACTCTTGAATTTTCTGAGCCCCAAATCCGACAATTTTGCTTGTTGACGAATCCACCGAGGTGGAAATGGCCTCATCACTCAAGATGATTTTTCGATGGAATCCCGGATCATTTTCATGCATTTCAACGACCCAATCAGCAAAGTCCCGACGTTGTTGATGATCGGCGGGCTTGAGTTCTTGTGTTAACTGAACTTTATAAGCCTTAAGACCCAAATCTTTATGCAAAATACGGTGTACTGACGTTTATGGAATGCCTAATTCCAAAGAACGACGAGGAATGGACAAACCTGGGATTTCTTCAACACTTTTGGCTACAACAGCAATCTTTTCGATTTTCGGCTGTTCTTGAGCGACGTGCACGGGTTTTATTCTTCACATCACTAACTTTTCCCAACAGCTCGAATGTCAGTATTGCGGTCCGACAAGGTGCTTCACGATGACCCAAAAATGTTCGAGTTTTACGAACCGTCTCTGGAAAATTTTCACCATTTTTATAGTGAATTTAAATGATTTCAATGCGTTGTTTAAGCATGTATCGTTCTTTTTTTATTAATGACGTAGTTTCTACTTGTCAAATATCAAAAAATGACAGCTTCAAAAGCTATACCTACCGAAATAGTGGGCTATTCAAAATAACACCTGTTAGTGGAAAACTCTTTACAATTAAAAAAATTGTGGCGCCGAGAGTTCGCGCCAAAAATCGGTATTTTAAGGTGTTAGTTTTTTACCGCATTAATAATAAAGCCTGAAATTAAAAGCCAAAATAGCAAAAATTGATTCCAAAGTCAAGCGATCACAATCTAACTATTTCATGTCTTGGGTAAGCCTCTGCAGTTCAGACCCCTTTTACGTTCGCACAAAATCAACTACTCAAAAGTTCCTGGATTCCTCGTCCTCAGAATAACTGCCATGAAGTCAGTGAGAAACTCTAAACTCCTCGCTACTAAATACAAAACACTAACGCTAGAAAAACTTTGGAATTCTCTTCCACAGTTTAAAATTGCATGTAGAAGGGAAGGAGAAAAGTATCAGAGAAAGAGATAGGAAAGAATAGAGACAGAGATAAAGGCAAATCTTTGGCAAATCTGTAAATATCCTCCAGTTTTAGAGAACGAATATTAATCATTCTTTCAAAACTCGTTACCTTGCTCTAGCAAAGGCATGACACTCACAGAGAAAGTGCTCAGTGCTATCCGTCTCCTCCAAGCAAGACAGGCACACTGGGTCCCCAATGATTCCAATGGTGGTCATATGCTGACCCCATGGGTTGTATCCTGTAATAATACCGACCATCAACCGAATGTCTTTACTTCCAAGTTTTATTAGAAAGTTTGAGAGTTTTCTGTTCGGACTTGTCACAAAACACTTTGCAGTTCTGCAGCATTCTAGATCGGACCATCGCTCTTTATGTAAATTGCATACATAATCGCTGATCCAATTAATGATTCCTGTGGAACTGATTCCGATTATTGGTTCTGGCCCTTGTGGAGGAACCGCTGAACCTGCGGTTGGCCAATTCAGCGGCAATTTCGTTTCCTTGAACCCATATAAGTACAAGCCTGTTCTGTCTTGCGACAGTATTAAACTTCTTCTTACATTCTTGAACAATCTTTGAGGTTTGCTTCGCGTTCTCCAGGGCCCTCAGCTGCGCCTGACTGTCACTGAAATCTCCAATCTGTTTCCCGCTCCATCTCCTCTCGATTATCGATTCAGCTACTTTCAGGATGGCAAAAATTTCCGTTTAGAAGACAGTTGCTATTTCACCCATGTTAAGTGGAAAAAATCAACCAACTGTTCGCTTTTAAATTTTTGGAAGATCTTCATATTCTCCAATGATTTAAAATGTGATATTTAGCGAAATCCCAATACAGAGATCCACGATAATCGGTTCTATGGTACCGGAACTACCGGGATTTATATCCGGCCAAGAACTATTACTCCAGTAGCATCCCCTAAAAAATTATAATAACTTAACTCAATTAAACCAAACGGCAAAGTTAACAATCTGCTATACGCTGAACTTACCCGAGAAGACTGATGCAGCCATTCTTAGAGTATTCGAGAGAAAGATACTTTGGAATATCTTCGGTCCTCTACGTGTTGACGATAACTACTACCGCCCAACGGAGCACGAGCTGCTGAAGCTTAACGACTATGTGGACATAATTAAGCGTATCAATATTCAGCGCTTGCGTCGGCTGAGCAAAGTCGAGCGTATGGATGCAGAAATTCCAGCCAAGTAGCTGTACGGATAGGTAAAGGACAACGACGCAGGGGAGGACAATGCCTGCGATTGAAGGACCAAGTCGAGGTAACCCTATCATCCCTTGGTGTAACAAATTGGAGAAGGCGCGCGCAAAGTAGAGACGCCTGGCGAGACTTGTTGCAGTCGGCCTTATCCGGTAACGGGTTGTGATCCTTGATCGGGCCATATAAGTAAGTAAGTAACACTTTTTATAAAAAATATTTATAATGGCTCGACCAGTTTGTTAGCCCCGTTTTCAAATAGCAATCATTGAATGTCCCATTTTTTTGGGATTTCGGGATTAAGAATTGACGCTTCTTTAAAACTAATGCTATTTTTAACACACTTTTATTAGGTCGGGTTGTATGTATGTATGTATGTATGTATGTATGTATGCATGTATGTATGTATGTATGTATGTATGTATGTAACGGAATCTTTGAGCTAAATTTTCACTGGCTTCTAAACATCTGATCGACTTGAAATTTTGCACACCTATCAAGGACCGATGACAATGCAATAATTTGATAAAAGTTTTCCATTATCCTTATTGGGATTGCCAGGATTAATATTTTCTGTTTTTACCTGTGGGCAAAAAGTAAGGTGAATTTGAATCTTTGAATCTTTTTTTAACACACTTTTATTAGGTCGGGTTGTATGTATGTATGTATGTATGTATGTATGTATGTATGTATGTATGTATGTAACGGAATCTTTGAGCTTAATTTTCACTGGCTTCTAAACATCTGATCGACTTGAAATTTTGCACACCTATCAAGGACCGATGACAATGCAATAATTTGATAAAAGTTTTCCATTATCCTTATTAGGATTGTCAGGATTAATATTTTTTTTTTAACACACTTTTATTAGCTCGGGTTGTATGTATGTATGTATGTATGTATGTATGTATGTATGTATGCATGTATGTATGTATGTATGTATGTATGTATGTAACGGAATCTTTGAGCTAAATTTTCACTGGCTTCTAAACATCTGATCGACTTGAAATTTTGCACACCTATCAAGGACCGATGACAATGCAATAATTTGATAAAAGTTTTCCATTATCCTTATTGGGATTGCCAGGATTAATATTTTCTGTTTTTACCTGTGGGCAAAAAGTAAGGTGAATTTGAATCTTTGAATCTTTTTTAACACACTTTTATTAGGTCGGGTTGTATGTATGTATGTATGTATGTATGTATGCATGTATGTATGTATGTATGTAACGGAATCTTTGAGCTTAATTTTCACTGGCTTCTAAACATCTGATCGACTTGAAATTTTGCACACCTATCAAGGACCGATGACAATGCAATAATTTGATAAAAGTTTTCCATTATCCTTATTAGGATTGCCAGGATTAATATTTTCTTTTTTTACCTGTGGGCAAAAAGTAAGGTGAATTTGGTTGTAAAATGAAAAATCTTTTTTTATTCTTGTAAATCAGTTTCTCAGGCTCCCTCCACGAAATAAGTTCTTCATCCCGATTACTTCTTTATCACGGCCGATAACTGCATAGCTTTAGACTCACAGTCGATAAGAAAGGAATTAAATATAACACGAATATATCGAATCATTTATTCACTGACTGAATGATAACAATAATTTTCATTCATAATAAACAAAAAATAGTTTAAAGAAACTAAAAAACACGCTTTTTTGCTAATCGAACTAAAAAGTAGAAAATAAAAACTAGTTTAAAAAAACTAAAAAACACGCTTTTATTGCTAATCGAACTAAAAAGTAGAAAATAAATTTTAATGACAAAGAGACCTATAATGAAGTAATAGCAAATCGAACGATCAGTCATAGTCAACTACCTCAGAACAGAATTATAACAAAAATTAAGATACAAATAGAGTAATTCAAATTAGAGTTAAAAGCGTGGGATGCTTGATATAGTAAATATTACAATCATTCTATTGGCAACTACCTATGTATGTACAGAGGGTTATGAAAGTGAAGCAAAATGCATCCCACGCTTTTAACTCTAATTTGAATTACTCTATTTGTATCTTAATTTTTGTTATAATTCTGTTCTGAGGTAGTTGACTATGACTGATCGTTCGATTTGCTATTACTTCATTATAGGTCTCTTTGTCATTAAAATTTATTTTCTACTTTTTAGTTCGATTAGCAATAAAAGCGTGTTTTTTAGTTTTTTTAAACTAGTTTTTATTATTCTTAGAGCGGAAATGTTTACAAACAAATACATTTTTTTGTTATGTTTTGTTGTTAAAACAGCAAATACCTGTTCCCGATTTTGTTCGGCACTTCGGGATTAATGATTTCCGTCTTCTTAATTGAAAATGTGGTTCAGAGTGTTGTGCGCTTTATATCATTCATTGCCTATAACGGCCAAAGTATTTTTTGAGTGTTAATAAAATAACTAATTTGCCAGCCTACAGCTCAATATTAAACTGATTTTTATTTTCACAATATTAACATTTACTTTCGTTTAATGGTGATAACTCAAAAATTCATATTCACAGCATCTTTAGCTAGTCAAACTGCGTTCATAATCAGAGAAAATTTGTTAGCTAAATTCGATCTAAGTATTCGATCACCTAAGAACGACGTAAAGTGAGTAACGCATACCGGTTCAAATAAGCTCGGTTCCACTGTACATACATACACATACGTACACGTTTCCATATTAGTAGTTGCTTGTTTGTTGTCATAGTATTTGTTTGTGTTAAGTATTGCAGTAGTTACTATTGCAGTAGTTACTGTTATTTTCTCGCGCTTTTATTGTCATAGTTTTGTTGTTTGCATGGCGAAGCTGGTTGCTCTCAAATACTTAGCAAAATTTTTACTTCTACAAAAATGAACTATAAAGAAAACAAAGGCTTAACAGAGCATGGTTAATACAAAGCCGACCGAAACGAAGGAAGTAAGATTTTTTGGTACTTTTATTCTTTTTGTTTACTTTTGTACGCATTTATGTCTTCTTGCAAGTTCAGACATGCTTCCTCCTGCTTACTTATTTCCATATTTACGCGTGAGTGTGTCGCTGATGGCCTTGCGCTCTTCCTGGCCTGGCTAGCTTGGTTGCAGATGCAGCGGACTCTGTATTAATTTTTTTTGTTTCTTTTTACGCTAACTTATTTTGTTTTTTCTTAGTTTGTTCATACAGCTCTCTCCGCTTTTTATGCTTATTTGGACGTTGAAAATAAGCAACTTTTGTGTGAGTACAAAAAAAAAAGGGCGAACACAAAGAAAATCAGTGTGTAATATTAGTGTTTTACTTCCACATAAATTCCTTATTTTAATAGCATCGCTAAACAAAGCAAGAGGAAAGAAAACCCTTAAACAAATGTAAACAAGTAACTAGAATACTTATGCATACAGACATATATTTATAGTTGTGTAATATAGAGTTGTAAGTTGAGCGAGCCTAATGGTTCTAAAATGTTGTTAAAACAAGTAGACACAACTTTGCTTTGAAACTGTTGCAGGAGGGCCTAAGTAAGTTTAATGATGTTGCTGTGTAGCAACTTAGTATTTAAGGCCACTGTAATTGGACAGCTTTTAATCAATGAACACGGTATTAAATCAATGAATGCAGCTATACTAAGATTAAAGGCTGCACAGGAATGCCTTGCAGCCCTAAATAATATTAGCGTCGTATTCAAGGTCAGCCTTATTTGGTTTCCGGGACACAGGGATATTGAGGGAAACTCTAAAGCCTATGAGCTAGCTAGGAAAGGTACTGCTCTACAACTACTCAGTGACAAATAGCCACGAGTAAACTAATAATGAAAAAAAAAAAATTATCCACGAGGCAAATAAGGGATGGAGAGATGATGGCACTTGCAAAACAGGTATGCTACTATGGCCCCAAATAAACCAGAAAAAGGCAAAGGAATTGCTTAGTCTCTAGAGATGATATCTCGAAGATCGTGGCTTGTGTCCCCGGTCATTGGCATTCCTTCAGACTAGGAGTTTTCTCCCATGAGTATTGTAGAATTTTTAGAGATGAGGAAGAAGAAGAAACAGTTGAACACTTAGCCTTAGCTAAAATCAGAACAGGTCTTCTAGGTAAACCCTTTTTCAGGTCTCTTACAGAACTGTCTGGCGTGGGGATATAATCCCCACTACGCTTGCTGAGTTAAGGTATTCGACAAGTTTTTTTCAAAATAGATTTTTATATTGCATGGTTAAAAGTGCACTACACAGACGTATTTAAAACGCTACATAAGAAACAACCCGCATAACAACTGCCAAAGTCCTCATGTGGCAAGTAAAGATAGAGCTCCCTGTATGTTGTGTTCAAAAGACCTAACAGAACAATATTATATTTTAACAACGTTTCAAAATATTGACAACATAATTTCAAGCCAGTGCACAGTTTTATTCAAACTGTGAGTGTATTGAAAAAAGTTTATGATGAAAGGCAATTTCACAGGTATTTGCACACAGAATGACAATTTAATGTCAGTTTAATTAATTGCAACGAGATGTTGGTAAAAAGATCTGCCAAAATGTGCTTCTGCAGCGCTAACCGAAACAGTCATTGGAATTAATTCATGTTTCACAGCTAAAGGGAAATTTTTATCTTTATAATAAGGCAAAAATAATTCAAGAATATATATTAAACACCAAATTTATAGAGCATTAAAAAAACCAGTCCACCTTTTTTATTAAAAAAAACCAAAAAGCCAAATAAAAAGGTCTCCTAACAAGGGCTACGGCAGAGTGGACTAAAGTCAAGCATAAATTTATGAGCGCAGCGGCTTTTAAGGCATCAATTGAAAGTAAGGAAAACTACGCTCGAAAAAACGTAAAAAAAATTGGTATACTTATAGTATTTATTTTTTGCTTATTTTCTTCTTACATAAAACCCACTTGCACTTGGTTGCTTTTAGCTGATGTTCACATTATTTTTCCCTATTTTGTTTTGTTTTTTAATACAAACTACTTTGCAGTTGCTTTCCATTTTCTCAACGCAGTCACCCCTTGCTTTGAGTGCCCTTCATTTGTGAATTTTTTGTGCCGTAACATTTACCTACTTAACACTTTCGCACAATGTGAAGTTCAAGCACATTTGCTTATACACTTACATTATTTTGTATGTATTGTGTATGCGTAAAAATGTTAAAATGCATAAATATGCAAATGCTTTCGTAGACAGTTACCAACTGCCATTTTATGTTTTGATATTTTTACCCTAATTTTTTTTGCTGCTTCCCTTCACCATTTCCCTCGCTTCAGCATTTTTATACAATATTTATTTTTTTTTTGTTTTTTGCGTTTCCTAATGCAAAATACTTTTTCATACTTTTGCAATTATCCGAAAAATCTGAAGCAACAGCCGCAAGTCGTTTTGTAGCTTTTAAAGCTTCGAAGAGTGAAAATTGTATCGATGAAAAAAGAGTTAAGACTAAGGAGGTTGAGGTTAGATTACCTGACTATTATGTATGCAAATGGTTTGAATGGTGGAATGCATAAAAAATAAATTAATTTCAAATGAAACTTAATGGCAGTGCTAACTACTTGAAATTCATTTATAAAAGGTTCTAACGAAGATAATGCTTATATAAAAAAATATTTTTGTAGGCAGTTGGGTTGAAGATAAGTACATTTTGTAGCTCTTCGAATATATAAATATCATTTTTATTTTAATACAGAGTCAAAAAGTGGGCTTCAAGCTTTTTAAAGAATTAATTTTATTTTTATTGATTTTACAAAACTGAACATAAAATAAATTACTTTACTAAATTTGATGACACTGCAACTGTACACTACAGTCTGTGTCAGAAAAAAGGAACCGCGATTATTCATAAGGTATAAAAGATATATATTTAAAAAATGTTTACATAAAAGTATGTACAAAACTACGAGTCGCAATTACTCAATGAGCCGTGTAGCCCTTATCGTTTTCGAATAAAGCCTGGTATCTTTTTCATGCTTTGAACCAGCTTTTATGCGTAGCTCGTTGACAAACAGGACTAGATTTTGCGAACTTGACGCACATTGTGGACTGACACACATTTTCAATGGGGTTGACGTCTGGGGACTGGGAAGGCCAGTCCATTAATGTGACGTCATTTTTTTGTTTTTTTGTTTCTCAATGTGTTTTTCTGAGATCAGTGGTTTTGCTGATGTGGGGCGGTAGGATATGTTCGCCTCCTGCAGTCGACGTTCGATGGTGTTGATACTCACATCTATTCCCTTTTTAGCAAGAATTGTGTGGGCTTGGCGTAGTCGCAAAGAAGGATCCCGCTCAAAGAGTTGGGAGATCACTTTATTCTGCTTTTTTGTCATCACTCGCTTCAAGCCGCGCTCGCAAAAGTCATCAACATTTTTGTTATACCGCTAATTCCACATCACATTAAACATTTCTTGATTTTTTAATTACTTTTGCAGCCGCCTCAAAACGTTTCGCGTACTTCTCACTCATTTCTGTTTGGTTGCGCTTACGGGAAAGTTTCGAACGACACTAACCTGGGCTAGCACTGGGGTCGTAGCCTTTGAGTGGGACTACCTGTATTATGCAGCAAAAAGCAGAACGAAATACATCTTGAAGTTACAAGAAAAAAAAACAGTTCTTTCTATCTGACACAGACTGTAGTTACAATTTATTTTATATAGATTATTATTAACGACCACAATTTGGGGATAATTTTGTGCAGTTCCTTTCTTAATTCTTTAATTTTTCGGAGTTCCTTTCCTAACTTAACAGCCATCACGTCAATTCATGTGGTTAATTCGGTGGGGTCATCGGGTTAGACCTGAGTAGTTGAGGAGTTTGCTAGCTTTCTCATTCTCGTGCCTTTAAAGCCTGAAGAAGTAGGCTTCTGCTGGCTTTTTAACTTCTTCAGCGAACGAAAAGTTTTTCAGGTTACCATGAATATCCTTATTCTAAACGAACGGCTGCCGTAGCCGAATGGGTTGGTGCGTGAATACTATTCGGAATTAAGAGAAAACGTAGGTTCGAATCTCAGAGAAACACCAAAATTAAGAAACAGTCTTTTTCGAATAGCAATTGTCCTTCGGCAGGCAAGGGAAAACCTCCGAGTGTACGGCCGTTTATGTATATATATATATATATATATTGGGGCACCTTTCACTTTTTTGTTGGTAAAGTTTACATGAACCGACTTGGTCAGTATCATGCAACAGCGACCGCCACCGCGACATATTAAACAATTTTGACTATTTAATTATATTTTAATTTTTTTATGGCCTTATAAAAATATATTTTTTACTGAAAACTTTAAAACTTGTATACAGGAGATTAGGGTCTGGGGAGTTCGGCGGCCATTAGTTCGGTGTTATGTGGTCATGGACATTTTCAGCCCTCCAATCTCGTCTCGCCCTCGCTTTGTGGGAAGGAGCAGAGTCTTACTGATAGATTTATGGGCTGTCATCGCGTACACTATAAATCCTGGGTAGATTTCACTCCAAATCCTTGAGTAAAGAAGTTTGGTTGCATGACATGCCCTCTGTTGCTCACAACATTTAAAACCGAACAGTGGCTGGCAAAACAAATTCAGCTCAGATACTTGCCTAATGCTGAGGCAGGTGGTAAACCAAAGTGTGTAGATATATATGAAGCTCGTTTGAAAAGTCCGTGCAAAGTCAGAGAGATGGCACTACTGGCACATATAGAGATTAGAGATTATGTTTAGTTAGTAGCATCTCTAGGAAGAACACACACCAAGTTTCAGCCAGATTGGTTTATCTTTTTGTGTGTGGCATTCGTTTGAATCGAGTAAGACGAGGGATTTTCCTTTTCCATCTGCTCAACGCACCAGCTCACGCCTCAGTAGCCGTGGTCTTAAAATTAATAGAAATAGGGTTCCAACTTGTTCCACATCTCCGCTTTTCTCCAGACTTGACTCCCTTGGACTACTATTTGTTCCCCAATTTCAAGAAACGGCTGGCGGGAAAATTTTTTTATTCAAACGAGGTGGTCATTGAAGAAACGAATGGCTATTTTTCAGACTTGGAGAAATCCAATTATTCGAAACTGATTAACAAACTATAACAGCTATGTCGGAAAATAAAAAAGAGTTAGCCCAAATAATTAAGTAGTTTTTATTTTATTGGACTTTTCAAATGACTCTCGTATGTTGAAAAATAACTTACCGTGAGCCAAAGTGGACAAAAAAGTAAGAAATGCGGTTCAACTGTCTCGTTATATAACATAACTCACTCTCTTACTCTTTAAATTTGACTCCATTGGCTTACTTTGCTGAGCAGACATTTTACTTTCACTTCCTATGCAAATTTAATTAATTTACACTAATATATTTTTTATTTACCATCAGTCTGCTGGCAAATTAACACGCTTATCACCATTTTAGATTCCACATATATTAATGCGGCTACAACATATTTCAAATTCCACAAATACTTCTTAACTCATACAGATGTCAATAAACCTGAATATTTTATATACATTTGCAGCTCCATTTGTCTTACACAATTAAGTCAATAATGGCTGAACAATTTTTCGAGTAGTATTTCCAAGTACAAATACATTCGCACATGCATATGCCATACATGTAAATCTACGTATGTAGCAACATTACGCAGCACTCAGCGCATCAATTTTGCTATGTTGCGGTTGTTGCGACTGCTGAAATTCTTAAAGTGGCTTTGTTGCGCACTAGAAATAATCTCAAAATCACACAGTAACAGTCAACTGAGCGCGCATACACATACAGGGTGGTTGAACATATATTTCAGGTAGGTCGTGTTTGCTGATATTTTAGTTTGGATGGAATTTGTTAGTTGACAGCTGATAGTCGAAGCCGAAATTTTACTAAGGACTTGGAATACGATAAGTACAAACTTAATTTTATCACTCTTTAGAGAAGACTGCAAAATATTGGTTGGAGTACTAACGAGGCACAGACACTGGGATTAGTCCATAGCGATGCGTGCAACACATCGTGCGAATAACATTTCTTGATCAGTTTTTAATATTCCCTTTGAGCTTCCTGCCTAGAATGAGGTCAATGATATTTCACTTGTTTCTAGGTCGTGAGATGCACACCGCTTCAAAGAGGTGTCTGCTGCGCCAATACTGATTTACTACAGATCATCTAGAAATTGCTTGAAGGAGCTTCCTTCATTTCTGACTAGAAGTGGCCACCTGATCGACTTCGTTTTCCATAAATAACTTACAAAATTATGTTCAAGCAAAAATACAGTAAAAACTATCCTCCTCAAATGCACTCTATATAAATGTGCTGGTTGTTTGTCAGCAGCGTTCGGGCCCCTACGAAAAAGTCATAAGACGATGACTTTGCCCCTTTTGCCTGCCAGAAAAGTCGCTTTCACCTTTTGATGTTGCAGTGGCTGCAGTGGTTGCTATGTGCCGGTATTGTTATTGCTCTTCTTATTCTTATTATTTGCTGTTTTTAGTTGACTGCTGCTGCCACCGCTGTGTTTTGGACATAACGCCACACCACACATGCGTTGTGCTGTGGATTGGTGACAGACCGCAACACTAAGCTACTTGACTGTGTGCGGTTGGGGTTGGCTTAGATGTGGCCGATGTGCATAATACATACATACTTACGAGCTTATTCATACACGTTAACATGTAAGTACTAGCACAGGTTTGTATTGCTTAGGTGAGTGTAAATTTGTGTGTGTGAGTGCATATTTGTATGCTCAAGTGCTTTGTTTTTATCATTATTATTATCAGTTATGCTCGCTTACGTATATACAATTATACACACATGCTCTTCGACGCGCTTAGGCATACACACACCAAAAAAACTATAGTTTTCCTGATGAAAAATTATTCAAGTCATTATAATAGCGTAACCTTTTGAAGGCTTCTAAGGAAGCAGTGTAGCTCTTCCAATGTAACCAAAGGTGTTCTGAGTTTCTAATCATATACAAGTATGGTATATGTAAGGACCTTTAAGGTAACTCACCTACGTACATATATGTTGAAGTACAATTTTATTATCGCATACTTCGGCCTTCTTCGAGATTTGAAATGGATTATATTTCCCAACAAAATACCGAAATTAGGGAATTATATCTGGCTCTGAAGGTTGGAAATAATTTTTTTAACTTTTATAATTATGTCCTTTTATAAGTTTAAGAATTCCATTAAAACCATTTGAGTCCTTTTGAGAAACCCTTAGGCATGAATATTGAATATTTTCGAAAAATAGTAAGTCTAAAGTTGAAAATAAAAACGATTGCCACACTCACACCCAACCGACGCCAGGAGTATAACTCCCTGGTGTTGTTTTGGCGCTGGTTCAAGAAAGGTTGAAGCTTGTTAAAGGTGTCGATATAAAACTGCTCCCCTCCAGAAAAGGTGCACCAGCTAAATAAAAAAATTGAGTTATACCCTAATCGGTATTTTATTGATAGGCGATAGTATTATTTCCTTAAGGGGGGAAGCTGGTCTAGAGCGCAAAAAATGGGCATATTTTATGAATTTATTTTGACTCAACAAAGGAATCAATCGAAAATCTGTGAAATAGGTTTAATAATATAGCTTTCATGGTACAAATACAAAATTTTTCGTCTGAATTAATTTCAAAATGGCCGCTGTCCAGCAGTTCTCCTAAGGCGCCTTTTTTTCTAGTGGGCCCATTGCCGAAGACGTAAACTCCTTAATTTTTGTCCTGGATCAAAAAATAAAATTTTTTTAGTTTATATATAACAACAGAAAGAGACGTACGTAGGATTTTTTCGATATTTTGTTTTTTCGCGAAATGGTGCACGTTTGAACAAAAAGTTACAATTTTCACTATAAAGAACGACATAAAATTATTGATTAAAAAAAAAACTATGTAATATAAATAAAAAATCCTACGTACGTCTCCGGAGAAAGGTATTTCGAATGTATTGTCAAAATTTCGTAAGAATCGGTAAAGATTTGTTCGAGTTCTGTCTTCGGCCAGTTAAAAAAAAGTGATTTCGAGAAAAACGCATTTAAAGTTGTAAATAGCGTTCGGGGCATACCTGCGAGGCACTGCCGTCGAATGAAAAATTTGGGCATTTGCTGGCATCCCTCATTTGGTATATTATTTCTAAGACCCTAAAGCACCTTTTAAGACAAAAAAAAATTTTTCGATTTTTTCAAAATTCTAGACCAGCTTCCCCTCTTAACAGTGAAAAGCGAGTGGGATATATAAAAGGTGCTAGAACAAGAGTTAAAACGATTCAAAATGGAACGAAATAGCTCCTTCAGGTGGTAATTTTTTTATTATTTTTTGGTTTAAAATAGAGGCCTAAGGTGCCTTCAAAGCCGCGAGGAAAGAGTAAAGTTAATTGCCGCTTGGCTAGAAATCGAATAAGTTATTTAAAATTATATGCCGAGCAAAACTTTTTGCAACATATTTTATCAGGTGGTAAGCCACAATTTGTAGCATAATATTTAAGTTTATATATACATACATAATTGGCGCGTACATCCTTTTTGGGTATTTGGCCGAGCTCCTCCTCCTATTTGTGGTGTGCGTCTTGATGTTGTTTCACAAATGGAGGGACCTGCAGTTTCAAGCCGATTCCGAATGAGAGAAATCTTTTATGAGGTACCTTTTCATGGCAGAAATACAATCGGAGGTTTGCCACTGCCTGCCGAGATGCGACCGCTATTAGAAAAAACTTTTTCTTCACTTTGGTGTTTCACCGAGATTCGAACCTACGTTCTTTCTGAACTCCGAATGGTAATCACGCAGCAACCCATTGGGCTACGGCGGCCGTCGATATTTTAGTTTATATATTTTAAATAATTAATAAAAAAATTGTATATACAAAATTAAGTGGCAACTCTCTTATGTGAGTTTCAAGAGTCAAAATGTTATTTAAATTATTAAAATAATAATTTTGATTATTAAAACTTGTGAATAATTTAAATACATAATTGATGGAAAATGTGTATAGTTAGAACTAAATGGCCACTCTTTAAAAATAGTTTTTGGATTAAAACTTTTCCGCTCTCAACATGTAAAAAGCTCATCGATCGAGAATTTCACAGCATTGCTGATCGGAGGTGGCGAGTGGAAACTACTTGCGTTACGACCAGACAAATCTGGCCATCCTACAATTTGAAACAGACAAAAACCTTTATAAATCTTTCGAAACACGAA
Organism: Anastrepha fraterculus; assembly: GCA_037575425.1. Taxonomy (NCBI): domain Eukaryota; kingdom Metazoa; phylum Arthropoda; class Insecta; order Diptera; family Tephritidae; genus Anastrepha; species Anastrepha fraterculus. Next base: position 106,113 of record JAYXIM010010293.1, read on the forward strand.
CTAAGGCATATAATATCTCTTATCACCGGCCACTGCCTTTTGGGCACTCACGCACGTCGGCTCGGGGTTCCTCAAAACGACCTGTGCAGATACTGCGAGGACGAAGATGAGGAAGTATCGAGCAGACAGTTGCTGTCCCGGTCTAGCCAGAAGTCGACTCGCTCTTCTAGGCTCTCCAACAATTGACAATCTTTCAGTACTCTCGAACCTGAAAATCGAATCTCTCATCAAATTCTCGAAACGAATTAATATCTTTGACCAAAATCAACAATAAAAATCTCGGTTAGGTGGGGAAATCATATAACATAATGAGCTCTAGGGCAACACAACGGACCCAACTTGCGGTCTATGTGGCACTCCGATGCGGGGTCACCCTTAAACCAACCAACCAAGATAAGAAAAGTACATTTAAAACATTTAATATTTAAAGTGGCAACCCAGAATAAAATAATATTTCCAATACAACTTTTAAATTATTTAAATACTTAATAAAAAAAAAGTATTTAAATTAAGTAGCAGCTCTGTGTAAATAGTACTTGAATCAAACATTTCAAATAACTTCATTATATAATGAATAAAAACATGTTTAAACTAAATAATATAATAAATAAAATTTATAATCAAAGTACAAAACTTTTAAATAATTTAATAAACAGTTGATAAAAACTTTTAATATAAATAATCTATTGAAAAATATTTCTAGATTAAAACTTTTGGGTAAATTAAATCATTACTAACCAAAGTTGTATATTTAAAATTTAGTGGCCACTAAACAGAGTGGTTATAAAATAGTTTTTGGTCCAAATAGTTTTTGGATTAGAAAAAATTTAAATATTATAAAAAAAGAATGGCACGTTTAAAATTAAATGGCAGCCCAGTTTGAAATAATATGCGGATTGAAAATTTTAAATTATTTATAGTTTAGTATAAATTTCAATTAAGTGGCAGCTCTGTGTAAAGTAATACTTGAACATAGCCCTTTAAGTAATTTAAATACATAATTAATAAAAAAAACTGTACATTTGAAATGAATTGGCAGCTCCGTTTATAATACTTTTTGGAAAGTAATGTTTAAGTAATTTAAATATACGTATAATTTAATTAATAAAAAAATTTAACTAATAAAAAAAATTTAGTTAATAAAAAAAATTGAATTAATAAAAAAATGTTTCTAAACTTAAATAAAACTTGTAAATCATTTATTAAATAATTAATAAAAAAACATGCTTTTAATATTAAGTGGTAACTCCGTTGAAAATTATTTATGGATTAAAATTGTTAGGCAATTACATTTTTACTAAAAAAAGTGTTTTATTTCAAATTAAGTGGTAATTATGTGTAAGATTTTTTTGGATTGAAATTATATAAAATACTTCGCATTTCACAATGTATACACATTTGTTCGCTGTTCAAAAATATTTCTTTCTAACATTCTCAAAACCTTTAGATGGATAAGCATTTTGTCGACTCTGATTTACTTTTAATGCAAACTCCACATGAATTATCTCAGGGATAACAGCTCTCGGGATACTGAAGGCGAAATTGTATTTAAATCTATATAATCGTTTACGAGAAAACAAAAACTGCTGATTTAATGTAATAAAACTAGACGATCTAAACGGAACTTATATGTACTGTTTTTCTATCAAATATTTTGCATTCAATGCGGCTTATCAGTTTGAAACTAACTCAACAACCATTCGCATAAGCAATGCAGTTGTTCAGAGTTTCTTAACTCGTATGCGCTTTGCGGACTCATTTTCAGCAATTTAGAATTAGAACAAAACATAAGTACAGTTTTTAAATATTCCAACTCTAGTGCTATTTATGTTAAATAAGCGCTTTTATAATTTAAAATTTTTATTTTCATAAATATATTGGGTTGGGGGATAAAATCATAGCGTTTTTTTATTTTCTTTTATTTTACAACAGCAAACAAGTTTGGCAAAGGGCAAGTATTCATTCGATTAAACTCCTCCGGCTCTACAAAACTATGTTAATTGTGTTTCTGAGTGATTTAATGTATCACTAGTTTTGAGGCTTAGAAATGGAATACCGAGGAGACAAAAATCAACATTTTCGATACCTGCACTTCTGTGCTTTTCCTCGTGGTCAAAAAGCTGCCTATGCAGCCCGGGACATTTGCGACGTGTATGACGTAGCAAACAGTTTTGTTGGCACAGCCAAACAGAAGCCCGGGAGTATTTACTAAAGTAGAATAAAGTGATTATTTTGAATATTTGAATTTTAAACATATTTTTACGAGTGAAAGAAAATTAAAAATTATTATATAGACTATTTACCAGCAATTATAATCACTCACTAATCATTTACTCAAATTCGAGGTGATCGTGTGCAATATAAATTTGGCAATATATGCATGAAAAACGAGTTTAAGTAAAGCATAGACATTTTGAAGTCATGCGGGGAGCGTCCTAAAAATAGGTCAGTGATTTTACCGTACATAATATAAAAACCTATGTACTTACACTTAAAGTTTTCTTTCATTCAAAGCCGCAGCTACCTTCTTACCACTAAAACCGCATCATAGCAAAGTTACAGTTTCGTCAAAGTCAAGCGGCAACTTTTGTTTACTGGGTACCTATTTTCTTATTCATGACACACATACACACACACTTTAAAATATTTGCATGCAAAAAGGAGCTCACCTTGCGGTCGAGGGCGTATTAATACAACAAAAACCATCAGAAAATCAGAAGCCTTAGCTCACAATAGGCAATATGTGCAAGAACATATACACCTAAACATACATATATGTATGTACACGTGAGTAGGTATGCATGAGCGCATATTAATGTAAAAAGTTCTTCGTTGAGGCCGCCAGTCAACTCTTCGCTAGTCAACTAGTCAGTAAACCAACCGCATACACAATCCGTTTGCATTATTGGCGCTTCAGTTGTAGTAGCGTATATGGTGTTGTTGTTGATTTTTGCTTTTACTGCTTCCTTCCATACTAAAAGCTGCTGCTATAATTCCACTACCATTGCTGTGCGGAGAAATGCTTCACTATTTTCCTGACTTTCTATTTTTGTTTTATTTTCTACTTGTTGCTTTTGTTTTTATTTCCTATTACTTTCAGCGTAATGTTGCTATTTGTTTTTGTGTATGCTGGTTTTTGTCTTTGTTATTGTTTTATAGCTACTCCCGCTTGACATAGAAAACCGCAAGCGGAAAAGGATGTGAAAGTATTTTTTGCTTGTTGTTGTTGCTATGGAATTTATCAAAAAGATTTCTGAATAGATTTACCTGTAAACGCACACATACATACATATACCTGCATACGGGTACATATTTATACATAAATGCACACACGAAGCTGAGGAATAACAGCTAAACCAAGTTGTGTTGAGATTGAATTAAAATTGCATGTGTGGTTGCTTTTACTGTTATCCTTTATTATTTCTGCAGTTTGCTGGGGTGTACGGTGCGTATGATAAACGTGCGTTGCCAACTATTTGCAAGTTAGGCGGTGGGTGAAGCGCTATTAAGCAGTGCTGCTGGAAGTGTATGTGTGTGTAGAATTGTTTCAAGGATGTTATGTGTATGTGTGCGCGTATATATTCATATTTTTGTACGTATACATTAAAATCACCCATGCATAAGTGTGTGTATTTGTTTTACTAAGCAGCTTGGGTATCTTAAGCACTTAATACTAAGCTGCAAATGAGATTATGCATTACCTTTCGCAGTTTTGCTTTGCTTTATGGTTTTGGTAAAGAACCAAAGACTGAAATGGACATGTATGGAAGATTAAATTAAGTTAGTTGGGTAACAAAAGAATGGGCAAACCCTGAAAATTGGTAGGGATTTTTGCTTACACAGATAACACTTCTCTAATTGCCCATACCAAAAGACTCTTTAATGAAAACTTCGTTAGTACTCCGTTCTAAAATGCGAAGCATTAGCTATACAGGTCTTCAATAATATCAAATTGGACACAGAATGCGCTGGCAATTCGCACGAATTGTTTTGAGATAATTCGCGTTACTCCAGATATAGGCGGCATTATGTCTTAGTTGACACATCCATCTGAGGTCGATCATGACCGATGAGGTAATTTGTGTGCTCTCTTCAAGCGGTTTATCTTATTCTTACTTAGAGGTATCCGAAAAGTTTTGTCTACCTGGGATACCCAAAAAGTACACCTTTATTTAACTACCTAATTCTTAGTATTTATTTAATTTTTTTATTTATTAGAAATATAATTCTGAATAATTAAATTACATTTCGAAAATAGCTAAGATTATCGGCCTAAATTCTGAGTATTTCCATTTATTTATTAGATGTAGACTTGCTAAGCTCACAAAATGTTTCCGGACTATCTAAAAATCCACACGTTCTGTGCTCTATCGGGACGTAGACTCGCCATTTTGGAAAATCAATTAGAATATCTCGGCTCTGTCGAAATTAATGATCTTACAAAATTTTCGAGAAGTACACATTGGTCGACCATGGCGGCCGCCGTAGCTGAATGGGTTAGTGCGTGATTACCATTCGGAATTCATAGAGAGAACGCAGGTTCGAATCTCGGTTAATAACCAAAATTAAGAAAAACATTTTTCTAATAGTGGTCGCCCCTCGGCTGACAATGGCAAACCTCCGAGTGTATTTCTGCCATGAAAAAGCTCCTCATAAAAATATCTGCCGTTCGGAGTCGGCTTGAAACTGTAGGTCCCTCCATTTGTGGAACAACATCAACACGCACACCACAAATAGAAGGAGGAGTTCGGCCAAGCCCCAAAAAGGGTGTACGTGGCAATTTTATATATATATAATTTAGGAGGGATAAGGGCTAGTTTCCCACGCGGCATCACAATGGGCCATGAGCCTGAGCCTGAGTGTGTCCTATAGTGTACAACTGCTGCAACCTAACCTAAAACCTTTCACTAGAATCTCAGTCTATAATACCGCTATATGACAACCGAGATAGAGAATTTAATACCGGCTTCATATAAGTTTACGACGATTCCCTCATCTATTCTCGATTTAAATATCAGTTTACATATCAAGGTTCAAATGTTGGGAAACAATTTCTATAGCCTACTTGGTGTGGTAACCTAACTAGCAATTTTATGCCAATTAATATTTTTTTATTTATTGAATCAGATATGAAACATTTTTCGAGTACAGGGTTTATTTCACTGTACCTTTTTCGAATTTGCCTTCTTATAAGAAGAAATAAAAGAAATTTAAATCAGAAATTCCCATCGAGACTGCCAGTGCTTGCATAGCTACTTGAAATTTATTTATCATTTACAATGTCTTTGCAGGAATCAACTGGAATGAAATGCTGTTCACTGATAGTGGTAAATTTTGCGCATTGCTGGTGATCATGCCGCTGTGTCGCAGTTCAATGTCTTCTATACCAGTTTTTAACTTATTTTATGAACATTATCGACATGATAACAGTCAATCATATATTACCCCCTGATCGATTTCGCTCAACTGTTCGTTTTTATAGGGGAAGCATGACCGGCTATGTATGCCATTCATGGCGAGTATCATTATATAATATGAGGATAGATGTCTGCCGGATAAGTAGGGGGCTTAGCGTTGATAACATGATTTAAGCCCTATTAAGCCATATTTAATGAGAATATGAATCTCTATTTGGAAAATTTCGAGTTTAAGTGGAATATTTCTGCCAAAGAGACAATAAGCTGTGCACTGTTTATATAACGGGCAATAAAAATTCATCAATTTTTAACCTCTTTTTTTATATAAATTTTTTGTACCATTTTTGATTACAAAAAATGCTTTTTTATTATAATATAGAATAAATATAATATACAAGACCGCAAACAAGAAAAAAACGTCATAAATCAATGCAATTTGTGAGTCACTTGAAATTTGCATTGTAATAAATGTTTAAATTAATTAATATAAATTGAATGGGCTATTAAACTATGTACTGCACATTTTTCTGATTGTCAAAACTTGCCAATTAGTTCTCGCCCTTTAGTTGTTTAACGCAGTGTATTTTTATGCAAAATGTGCACGTCACATGCGCGAGTAAAACTATTTGAGTGCTTGATTTATCATTTCTGATTGAGGATATAATTTCGAATTATTTCATTTAATATGCATATGCAGAACTACGTGTTAACTACTAGTGTTAACTACGAATTTGATTTTATTATTCAACAACAACAAAAACATCACTAGCGCTTCCCTTTTTATAAACCAAAAAAAAAAAGAATAACGAAAAAAAAATAGCAAAAATTTCAAATGAGCGCCACTGTTCTATGAAACTCATTTGCTCATACGCCTGGCTAAGCCCAATTACTAGAATTTTTGTGGCATTGAGTTTAGCTAAATTAAGCTTAATTTATGACATCAAATTAGCTAAAAATGTTTTTCTAACTACAATAAATTTGACTGATTAGTGACAAAAAGGAAAGTTTAAAGAAAAAATACAGAACACAACTTAAAATCAAAAATATATATATATTATAATGTCAGCGTCAAAAGAAAATGTGCACCATATATTTATAGGTTTTGACTATTTATTTATTAACTTTGATATACTATTTTTTTTTTTATAAAAGCATAGTTCATACTAAAACAAAAACCTTATGAAGAAAAGTTTCGAACAAAATTTGTAAACATTCGTCGAATTTTTACTCAGAGTTTTTACAAAAATTTCAGCTACTTAGTTTTATAGATCATCAAATTTCGATATAATGAAGTACAAGTTTAAGTGATTCAAAAACCGCGTTGATTTTTTTTTAGTTTTTTCTGCTAACGGTTTTCATCCACTATAAAAATATGTGAAGTAGGCATTAAATGGAGAAACTGCACCCGATCGCGACCGAAAAAAGCTCTCAAAAAAAGTGGGGTTCTTGACTAACTTTAAATTTGCACTTTTTTGTAGCAAAATTTAATGAGCTATACAATTTTTCAGTAATTCTGATTAAAAAATTTGAAATTTTGTTGGAAATTTACAGAATTCTTACAATTTTCTGAACAAAGTTTGAAACTTTCCTTTATATGGTTTTTGTTGTAGCATGAACTGTATTTTTATGAAATAATAATTAAAATTAAAATGAAAATAAATTAATAGTCAAAACTGGGTATGTAACATTGCAATCATTCACCACTGGACGATGGACGACAGAAGGCGCGGAAACGTGAAAAGACTAAGCGCTTACGACATGGATCAGTAATTTCAGTTTATTTGGTTTTGACAAAGCTATATCCAAGATAGTTGCAATCAAGAAAATGTCGAGGCTGTTTCCTTTTTGCGGAGGAGTGAAACCGAAAGTTGGCCTCTGCGAAAGTTGGGTCTGTCGACTAACAAGTTCATGGTGATCATTTTTTATGAGGTGAGCAAAGTGATTTACTATTTTCTCCATCTAATTTGTCTTTGGTATTATTAATGGAATAATTGATTGCCACTTTCTTCTAGAATACATGCATTTTCACATCCCTCAACGCTGTTCTCTGTTATACAGTGACTGTTGCGCAATTGGTGATAGTACAATCAAAGAAACAAATCACAAATTGATGAAAAGTTTTAACCAAAATCTTTGATCGGTCACGAGCTTCGATTTTATAGGGACTTAGAAGTTGGGAGCAGCATAACATATTCACTTAATCGCAACCTCTCTTCATGAAGAAATACCAGGTGGGAGTAGCATGGGCAGTAAAGTCACTTTGTTTCACTTTGCTTGAAAGCCCAAGTGGTAATTTCAGTTGGCATTGGTCAATACTATAAAAAAAAAAGAAACGGCTAACATGTTTACTAAAAATCGACTGAATAGCTATGAAAGTTGTATATGTTGGGCTCTCAGGCAGGTTAATTTAATTTGTTTTTAAACTAAACACAACACTCTTAAGTTTTCATTCAAAGTACATCTTAAAGGCCCGTATCACTTCAGCTTTGTCTGCACAACAACGATCTATGAGGACGACCCGGGAAAAAAATAAATCTAATCGTAGCAGATTCGCGGCCAATTGGCATCACTACCAACACCGTTACTCAGCATATGCAGTAACCAAATACCGATTGTCTGAATATGTGTATTACACTATGCGCCATATAGCAAGATCCGCAGATCAACTGAATTCATAACATTAATTTTGAGTCACAACCACCTTCAATTACTCAGCCCTCACCTGCATTAATCTCATTCTTCATACTTACACTTAGCCATTTGCTGATGATTTTTGTTTCTAGTTAGGAAAGCAGCAGACTGCTTCAGGAATTTGTGCCCATGCAATCCTACATAGTCTCGGTATTTATGCAATATTCTCCACACCATACTAGAATTAGCCAGCACACCTTGGAAGTAAACTCACATATAGAATATTTGCAGGAATGCTTGTCGAAATTGTGTTGCCTTATATGTATATGGAGCAGCTGTTGTTACCTTCGCACAGCCGTACTAAGAGAGGGATCAAATCACTTTTGCCTTCTATTACTTATATCCATATGCAACCAAAGGCGCCTGTATCAAAGTGAAATATTCAGCTATTTTTGCTGCGGCATTGACATCGGCATCGTTTTGTTGCATATTTTCATCTTACAACATACAAAAAGTTTTCTTCTCAACCAAAACATGCACATCCATTCGTGTGAATGCTACAGGAAATTCACCACTTCACAGGCATATTTGCGTTGCAGCTTCTTTGCATTTTCCTTACTCGAAAGCAAGAAAGAAAGTATGTGGCATGGGGCAAGGCCAACCAACCCCACAGCTAAGTCAGCTCAATATAATTTATGTTGTTTTTGTTGTCATTGTCATCGTAGAAGATTAATGAAGTGTATGTGTTAGAGAAGCAAGCAAATTTTAATATCAGCATTTTTATGTGCTCACACACACACGCACACGCACATACCTACATGCGAACATTGTACAGCCATTTAAATTCAAAGATTTTGCATTTCACTGTTGACCGAGTGGTGGGGGCGGCGGGTGTGGCCGCCAACTTCATCACTATTACCGCCAAGCTGATGCAAATAAATGAAGCAAGTTTTTATTAGCTGCCCTAAGCTGCTGCTACAAATCTTACTACTTGCCCCACTATGTACGCAGTACTCAGGGCAGCAGCAGTCTCCGCTGTTTGTTGTTGTTTCTTTTAAATCTCGTAATTTGCATTGTTGTTATTCGCACTATCACTGCCTCTCCCCCACCTTATCACAAGTGCAGCTTCTACTGTGACGTGGTGTCTTCAAGCAATTTGAATACAAGTCGCTCACTGTGCTGTTATTGTTCTTCTAGTTGTTATTGGTGTCGTAAAATCGTTTATGCAGCGTTTATGTTGGGAAAATGCAGCTGTTTGAATATGCAGCTGCATATTTAATATATTTATATATGTTCACACATCCATACAGATGCGCATATGCATACGCATTTGCCCTTACTCGATTGTGTGCGTGTATGTTGTTTGTTATCTGTGCGCCATTTAACACTTGCTCACAAATGCTTGGTACTGCGGCGTATACGTAACATGTAGATTAGTATTTATCGCTTGAGTGACTGTTTTTGAGGAAAAGCACAACCTTTTGCGGGTAATAACTAAAAATATAGTAAACGCTATAAGCTGATGTCATGTGTGAATTTATGTAAAGTTTCAACCAAAAAAAAAAAAAAAAACACGCACACATACACTCATTTAATTTGGTACTCCGCGTCGATAGAATAAAATAAATTATGCTAAATTCGTGTGGTAATCAAAATGCGAAATTGGAAATAAAGCTTTCAACTTTTTTGGTAGCTTTGAATGGATTTAGAATTTAGTTTGTTATTATTACAAACTAGCTTAGCAGCAGCCAGGCTGGTAATAGCTTCTTGGAATCAATAAAGCTTTATAGCGGAGTATTATTTGGTACAACAACTTCAAGAGCGAAATATTTATAGTGGATATTTCCCTCAGGATGTGATATTATGTTTTGATTCTTTTTAGAAAAAGCTTCGAATATTTAGCGCAACATATAACAGAAGCCCTGTTAATAAGCAGCAGAGAGGTGCGTGAGGTTGCCAATATCACAATCGGGGGACACGAAATCGTCTCTAAAGCTGCGCGGAAATATCTCGGCGTTATGTTGGATGCTTATGGACTTATCTGGTCTGATGCGCTGTATAAAACCTCATACGCACACGCAATGAAATTCTTGTACCAGCTTTGCGGTGTACAAGTATGTAACGTATTTCGAACTACATCAGACTACTACATCAGCGCTGCTTCCGCTTGTAATATCTGGCCTTTGCTCAATAGATATTTTGGCGAGGGAAATGCCTGAAGTAAGGCAAGTCCTCAAGCAGTGAAGAACTGGCAGAATCGGTGGAGTAATTCACCGAAAGGAGGTTGGACCGATTGACTTGATTCCGGCTGTACGAAGTTGGTTAGACAGACGACATGGGGAAATGGATTTCCACCTTACGCAAATAGTGACAGGACATGAATGCTTCAAATTTTATTTACATAAATTTGGACATGAAGACGGCCCATACTGCAACTTCTGTACAAATTACGTTATTGAAGATGCAGAAAATATTTTTAGCATCGCCCAGGAGCTAATGATCGACCATAAAACAGTTTTAAACCATTCGGGCAAAAAATTGTACGCAAAAAAATTGGATTTATTTTTCCCCAAACAAATATGACAAAAGATGATACAAAATCCAACCTTTTTTATTATCCAGGCAAAATTTCGTACGCGCGTAATCTTATATAGCAATGCCGCATATACTCAGTTTTTTCTTTTTTTTTTTAATGTAATTTGTTTTAAAGGGCTTGAAAATTTAAATAGTTCAGTTATGTTTTTACGGTTTTATAAAAAAACTAGAAAAATAAAGTGAAGGTGTGTTAATGCATGCGTAATATTTAACATTTATTTTATTTTATTTTTCAAAATAATTTATCAAGAAATTTCAAGGATATTTAAGGATGCATTTTTCAAGGGGCATTAATGTACTATATTTACCATAGCACAAAGTAGCAAACATTTTTTAATAGATAAATTCTTTTTCGTTTGATAAACATAATAATGACATGGAATGAGCATAAGGTGGTGCAAAATTAATTACGCTATGGGAAGATTTATAATCTTTGCAAATGGCGTCGTACGTTCATCATATTTGACACTTCTAAACCAGATAGCTGAAGCACACAAAACTAGAAGCAATGTAGGTCGTCAATGTCAAAGTAAAGATTTCTTTCAGTCAAAATCCTTTTTTTTGTTTGGTAACAAAGTTATTAAAAAATTGGTCGAAAACAGAGGTGAAAATAAAAATTTCCATCGCTCCAAATCATTTTTTATTTATCTAGTAAAAAGGTTATCCGAAAAACAAAAAATAAAATAAAATGATGATGATTATTAATTTTGCGCCACCTTGTAATATATCGGTGGCGTGCAAATTTTATAAATAAGTAATAAATAATTATTAATAATAAATAATGCTTCTTGTGCTCCAATTCTGAATTCAAACACGTGTAATCACTGTGTCAAAATCCAAGTCTCTTCGTCAAGGAAATATAAGCTTCATAGTTGTTTTCAAATAATCGGCACTTGCTGGCACTGTGTTAGTGCCACTGCGCTATACCTATGTATAAGTATATATTAATGCACATATCCAACTACAAAAACTCACACGCATGCACATGCACAAAAACCGAAAATGGAAGTGATTACAATCAGCATATTTGCGTGCTTAATTTGGCTAAAGTGTGAAAGGTGACAGCCGGTAAGCGACCAGAGTGAGCATAAAAATCGAGGTTGCTGGTTGGTTGTAAGTAAACAAAGAGCGTGCGACATGCGGGGAATTGTGCGCACGCAGAAAGTTTTAGTTTGATTAGGACATTAGAATTTTTGAGTGGATAATTTAATTAAATTAATTACTTAGCGCGCGCGACTTTTATGAGCGAAAATTGCAAACATCGGCGAGGGTGAGAAGAAGCAAGCGCCAAGTAGAAACAAAAGTGTAACAAAAAAAAAAAAAAAGATTGTTTAGTGCTGCTTGCGGCGCCGCGTGCCACAAAGCATATAGCATTCGCTATTATATATGTACATAGTGCGCATACAAAGCGCCGACGTCGTGATGTGGTTGTTACTGCTGTTGTGGTGGTTTTTGTTCTGCTACTGGTGGTGGTGGCCCTAATGTGCTGGTAGTGGCAAATACGATTGTAATGAGTGTTGAAATGTTGGTGGTAAGGCAAGTATGCGGAAATTCGGTAATGGCAAAACTCACTGTTGTTGGTGTGGTTGTTGTTAGCATTTCTACTGCTTTTGTTGTTGCGCGATACTTGCACTCCTATTCATCACCTACTGCCTGCTGGCAATGCAGGCTCGCACAAAACCGAAGTACGCGCCTGCCTTGGAGCATATCTGCCAACATATGCACGTGTATGTGTGCGTACGTACGACATGGCATCGCATCGCATGGCGTATGAGTGACATTTTATTTAGTGCTTGTGTAAATAAATGCGGTCGACTAGCAAATTTGTGGCGCGTACAATTTTTGTGGCAGTATATTTTGCAAACTGATGGATTTCGTTAGTTGTTTTGGCATATCTCAAGTTTTATCCGGTAGAGCTATGCTTTTTTTTTGGTTGCTTTTAGTAAAAAACCAACGAGTTTTTCTATTTGGACTCTTTTTAATGGGTGCTTGTGGTGGTAGGTACGCAAATAAATATCTTAATCACTTTAGTGCTAGTTTAGTTTTCTAACAGTCGATTAAAAATATTTTGCGGTGGCCATTTAAGATAGACTAACGGAAATTTTCTCGATTTTTTATCAAAAAAAAAGTAGTTTGGAACAAAAATAAAATATTTTCCAAGACAAATAGCAAAAGACTAAAACAAACCAAACAAAAATTAGATTTTTTCTATTTTTGTTGCTTCATAATATCAAAACCACTGCCGAAACAATTGTTTATTTTATTTATTTCTTTATTTAAGGGGTCAGGGGTAGTCAGAATTTTCAAAAAAATAGAATTTTTGTGTGAAAATGTGAAGCGAAAGCGACAAATACTTTTCGGGTGATTCAACAACTAATAAAAAGCGCTCGGGTGCTCCGGAGCGTTCGAGAGCAAGTTGCTAGCAGCAGCTGTAAGTAACTTTAACTGCGTTTTTCTCAAAACTATGTTTTTTGAATCGATGATCACTGTAATTTAAAAACCGCTTGGTAGATTTCAATAAATTGTATACTGCTTTTGAAAAACATTAAAACTTCATGCCTGATCGAAGGAGTTCATTTTTTCAGAAATTTCGTTTTTTTTAACAATTAATTGTCAGTTTTTTTTCGATAATCTGAAAAATTTCGATGAAATTCGAAGTTTCGTCTTGTAACATTAAAGTTTATTTTTCCTAGAAGGGCAACACAGGCAAAATTTCCCTTTATAATGCAATGCCTCAAGAATGGCACTGGACCGGAACCCGCAAGGGAGCAAAGGTCGAGGTCACCCAAAGATCACTTGGAAAAGGTCGATATTACGCGGACTGCGCAAGTGAACAAGCATATAAAAACACAAAAAAAAAAAAAATATTGCCATATACAAAAGTTAAGTAGAGAACAGATCTTCAACTTTCTGGAGGCTTGAGATTTAAAAGACAGATACCTGTAAAATTTCGAAAAAAAATTTTAATAAATGTTAATATAATCCTTTAAGAATAAAAAAAATTTAGAACGTAAATTTAAGTATTTATTATATTATAGATCGTCAACCGTGACGACTCTATTCTTTGCGTTCGAGCGCTGGGAGAGGTATAGTTACGTTGTATTCAAACTTTAGACGCGTTTTTCTCAAAATTATATTTTTCGAATTGGCGTACACGTTAACTCGAAAAGTTATTGACCGATCTCCCTGAAATTTTGCACACATATTTTTTGTGCTATTACTTTCTATGCAAATTGACAAGTTTTGGAAAATTTAAAAAAAAATAATTTTTTCGAAGCAAAAATAGTAGAAAAATTTGCCCCAAAATTCATTTTGTTTTTGAAGCATTTTTTTTTTTAATTTATATTGAAATTATGACATTAATAAGCAAAAAAATTTTTGGTGTTTTGTATGCAGGTCACTGACACCGATGCTACAATGCCCGCCGATTAAGAAGTCCCTCTGCGACCTTCCTGGAAGAATTGGGTGTACATTCGCCATTTTAAATGATTAAAAAAAATGTATATTATTCTAATGTAGAAGTAAACTGTATGCCAATTTTGAAAAAAATATATTGACTTCTTCATTTTAAATAATTTTAATGAAAATCAGGGAAAATGTGGCCGTTTACAGGTATCTGCCCCCCTAAAGGGAGATCCTGCTAGAAACTTTTTCAGATCTGAATTGTGCGACTGTTGTAGCCGCCTTTGTCCATTTACGCAGTGAGTTCGCAATCCAAGTCTTAACAGTCATAAGCGGGCAGCATTTTTAAATACTTTTGCAAGTGATGTTAGCTAAAATACGTTGAGGAGAGCAACTAAGAAAGGTAGTGAAGTATTTCACTCGTCTAGAATTTGTGATGATAGGCTTGTTCCCACATATTTAAACTTAAAACTCGGCAACTCGTAGCAACACCTCTTTTGAGTGAAGTTGTGTAATTTTTTCTTTTTCTAATTTTTTTTCATTAAATGGATCTTATAGATGCAAGGCACGTGGTTTATGAATGTATTTGGCTTAGCTAGATGACGTGTTTCCGAGATATTTAAAAGTTCACATTTGTGGTCAGATTTGGCTCATATTCGGAAGGAACAAAATTGAAAATCAATATTTTGCAAGAAATAGCGCTAGGCGGCGTAAGAATATTTATAAAAAATTAATTTTATTTCGTAGGATGAAATGATTTATTTCTTAATACTTAAGAAATAATATATTTGCAGAAAATGAAATGAGTTGTATTGAGGTACAGATATTCGAACAAATATTTACAGTTCGAAATTAAGGTGCCACTGATGCAAACGAAATTTCATTTCCTCCAAATATGTTATCGCCTTAGTATTCCATATCATATTCTGTACTTTAGATATCTTCAGATAGATTCTCATGATTTTGGATGCCATTTCATTCTAAGGAGGGATAAAGTTCGGCACATCTAAATTTAGAAGGTAGGACTTGCAACCTTTAAATTCAGAAGTAAGCCTTGTAAGTGTTTTTGGTAGATAATATTTATATATTAGGTACGCAACTAAGTTCCCGCTTTTTTTTTTAATGAAAATACAACTTTATTCTGAAAAAATGGTTACAAGTGAATCATTGAAAGTATTGCCCATCGCTGGCTACTACTTTCTCCCATCTTTATAGTAGATCTCGTACACCGTCGCGGTGAAACTGTTCATCTTATTGTACATCAGACACGGATCAAGCCATTTTTTGATGTCTTTATATGCTGGTCAGCTAGACCGTGCGCCATCGATCGGCCGCTTCTCGCGCAGTGCTCGGCTCAATCGCATCAATTGAAGTCAATACCGATCCTCAGTGATTGTTTCGCTTGGTTTTAACAGTTCATAATAAATAACACCAACTTGGTTCCACCAAATACATAGCATAACCTTCGCAGGGTGAATATTTGACCGAGACGACGACGTAGAAACATGACCGGGCGGTCCCCATAACTTTCTTTTCTTTGGATTGCTATAATGAATACATTTTTTATCACCCGTCACGATGCAATGAAGAAAACTCTTCCCTTTTTGCCGCTGGAGCAGTTGTTCACAGGCGAAAAAACAACGTTCAACATCCCTTGGTTTTAACTCATGAGGAACCCAAATGCCTTGTTTCTGAATCATTCCCAAAGCATGCAATCGCTTGGAAATGGATTGGCGGATAACTCCTAATACTGAAGCAAGCTCTTCTAGCTTTTGAACGGATCCTCATTGAGCAATGCCTCCAATTCAGCGTCTTCGAAGGTTTTTGGCCGTCCTTCACGCGGTCGGTCGTCAACATTAAAATCACCGTCTTTGAAGTGACGGAACCAATCACGGCACATACATTGAAAGCAGCATCTCCTTAAATTTTTTTAGCTCTCGATGCGCTTCAGCCACCGTTTTCTTCGAATGAAAGAGGACTATTAGGCACAAAATCAGACATTTTCACAAAACCAAAAGTAGATATATGATACCAAAACAAAATCACTAATGTGTCGAAACAGTTTGTTTACCATATGTCTAAGCTTGGCTTATGATGTTTAGGTTATGTTAGAATCGACTAGCACACACTGCTGCCGGCATCTATTGACAAACAGCGAGAACTTAGTTGCACACCTAATATATTTTCTGTAAGCGATATCTTATTATGATAATTATTTAATATGGATTATTATTTTTTAAGAGTATATATATCAGAAGTATCACATAACATTCCACCTTCTCCCAATCTTTGCTAAATATAGTAATTATCATGCCAATTCTATGATTTGGTTACCGCATTCGCTTTGAAGTGCACTTTTAAGCGGCATCGCCATCTCGTACTTGTTGAATCGTCAGATGGTGAAGTTATACTTAGCCCGATAAATCTTTCCTACTAATCTCTGTTTTACTGTAACGTAATTTATGTATATCCTGGTTATCAACGTATGGCGCTTATATGTATCATCGGTGCTCTTAGAACTATACCCTCTGATGCTCTGAATACTCTTTTCTTCGTATCACCCCTAGACTTGGTTGGTACCACTGTTGCTCGGCTTGTCGCAACTAATCACAAGCACAATTTAGGTGTTGGGCACTCGAAGATAACACTCGGTCTGGGTACAACAAATCCCGTTGACTATTGTTTGAATGAACCATATTTTAATAGGATATTTAGTACTGCAATTCCCTACCTGGTCGAAAAAACTGCTTACGGTTCTTTACAGTCTGCTCAAAGCTTATCAATAAAGTTGGTTTTGGTGGCTCGTCTTCCTAATCACTGTAGAGCATTAAATGCCGAAGTTCTAGCCATTAATGACGTAGCTGTTTGATTAGGCAAAAATACCTTTAGGGAAATCTGTATTTATTCTGATAGTGGAAAATTTTACCAGACGTCTAACAAAACAAAACCTAGTGAATGTCGTAAATTATTTGAAAACTCATCTATCTATAGCCAAGGGGCGATAAAATCTCTTTGGGGGATTGCCAGTAATTCCAGTATTGCTGGTAAATGACCAAAATGTGATCACAGTCCACTGCCTGCTAGATCGACACGCTCAAAGATCGTCTATTACAGAAGATGCAAGAATGAGTCGGAGGAAGAGTCTATCAGACATCTAAATAAGTTGGTTTAAGGACCGACTGCCACTTCTAGCTACCTCCCTATAATTTAACTGCCATAAGTAAGTATTTTGCTCCATTTAAGTAGTGGCATATAGGAGTTGAGTAGGATAGTCTGCTCAAGATAAATATATTTCTCCACCTTTTCCTTGTGCCAACCACTTCCTAAATCGTCCACTTTGCCTCAGTTAATGGCTATCTGCACTTTAAATATCTACAAATACGTGCTCTTGTACAGATATCTACATATGAATAAGCCCTTATAAGTACCACACAACACCGACTCGTATTTATATGTTTATGCATATTTTTCTTCCAACTTACCTTCGGTGTGGCCACAGCATGTGCCCCATCATACACGTACAGATGATCATTGCAGTCCAATTGCAACATATCGAAGCGTAACATGAAACGTTGTAATATCGAATGCGTTTGGAATGTGATGATGCAGTCCAGATTGCGCTCATTCTGCGACCAAAGAACAGCGCCGTCGATTTTACGATAAAGTTGCTGTAGGAAGTGATTCTTGCACAGAGCTTGCATGTAATCTGTAAAATAAAAAGCATACGAATAATAAGAAGAGAATGAGGTGAGATTTAAAGTTGTTATTCGCAAGTATGTATGTGTGTATGTTTGTATGTATAAGTAAAGAGCGAGTAAATGGTTAGCGAAGATGCTAAAACTAAACCGAAGTAAGTGGCTTTCGTGAGAGTATGTGTATGTGTTGGTAGTAAACTGCAGTGAAAAATGGAAGTAAGCTCCAACACACACACACACACACACACACCGAAACTAATAGCCGAAAATCACTGCTTAATACTTGCAAATGGCCAAAGAGTGGTTCCTGCATTTCGCAGTGCAGTTGATTTCATGGTTTCTGTGCTTTGCGGTCGAGTGCATTAGAATTTTAATGGCAAATAAAAAATTCATTTGCGCTGCGTTAGCGAAAAACTAACACGCGAACGCGAACCTATAAAAAACGAGGACTCTTTATGCGCTCAAGCACTTACATACACACACATCCATAGTTATAAAGGAGCAGACTCACTTGCAACAACTTTTCCAAAAAAAAGTGTTTCCCTGCAGCTAAGAAATCAAATTCAGTTGTTGAAGGATATGGACAGCTCTTTTCCGTACTGAAAGCATTTTTCAAGATTTATTATAAAAGTTTGGTGCGTTAGTTGATGTTTAAGACCTATGACCTCACTAAAAAGTTTCAGTCGACGAAGAGCCTAGTCAGCCTAGATGCTCCTTCTCCATGTTAAAAATGCTTAGCTTCTTTCCGAGAGATCATTGCGAAATGATATCGGCTCCTGAAAACAACTTTAATTCAAGAACTCCAAGTACGGAAGAGTGAATGGATAATGTAATTGCTCATATGTACTTATATATGCATATGGCTTGAAGAAATGTGGTAGAGTTGACGTAGCTAGTCGATTTTCAAGCTTTGGCCTTAGTGATTATGGAAGCAAATCTGTACAGAACTTTTGAAGGAACAGAACAGAAACTGCATATCTTTTGAATTTGTCAAGCAAGGTGCTGCTGAGTAGATTATTTCTAGAAAAGAAAGCTTTGGTATGCAACTGCAGGGTTTTCTTAAGGGGGGGGGGGGGGTAAGGGATAAAAATCGATTTTTTTTTTTGCATGTTATTGTAGTAAAACCTTTCAAAAATACCGTGTTAAAATTTTAAGTCAAGTTGCAAAAACTTAAGCGAGCAAAACTTTTTAAGTTATAGAGCATAAAGCCGAGCCGCCTCAAACATCTGCCGAGACGCAGCAGTTGCGCGCGTAGTCCGTTACAAACGTAAACGCGGTTTTCTCGAACCTTTTTTTTTAAAGTGCGTAGTCATTGGCATTTGAAAACTACTCAACCGATCCTTTTGAAATTTCGCACACATATTTTACATATAAAAACCTCCCCCCAACGTTTTTTTTCGCCATTTTTTTTATATATTAAGGTGGTTTTACACCTACAAAATGGCGGCATTTTTGACGTGATAACGTCTTATAATTCGATTTAACAGGCTGCACGCACGAAAAAATGTGTCGTTACCTTGCTCATTACTGTTCATATGTAGTTACCTTGCTCATTACTGTCCATATGTAGTTACCTTGCTCATTACTGTTCAAATGTAGTTACCTTGCTCATTACTGTCCATATGTAGTTACCTTGCTCATTACTGTTCATATGTAGTTACCTTGCTCATTGCCGTTACCTTGCTCATATTAGTGTTACCTTGCTCATATTAGTGTTACCTTGCTCATATTAGTGTTACCTTGCTCATATTAGTGTTCCCTTGCTCATTGCATTGAATGAACTGCAAGCGAAAGGGCGGAACGAACGACAAAGCAAACAAAGCAAACGAACGGCAACGTTCGATATCTTGCTCTCTCCTACTTAAGTGAGCGTATATACATATGTATGTATGTATATGCGCAAATGTACATATATAAATTCACGTATTTGTATTTGCATATGCCTTCTTATTGATTATTATTAATTTGATTCACTTGAAGAATTCAAAATAAAACCAAGTTTGTTAATAATACCTGTTGTTTTAATGTTATAATTATTAATTTTTTTATTATATATGAAGGAAAAAATGTATGGTAATATTTACCATATACCTTATAAGATATGTTGTCTATACTAATATTATAAAGAGGAAAACTTTGTTTGTTTGTAATGAATAGGCTCAAAACTACTGGACCGATTTTAAAAATTCTTTCACCATTCGAAAGCTACATCATCCACGAGTAACATGGATTATATTTTATTTTGGAAATAGGGCTCGAGATATAGGTCAAAACGTGGACCCGGGTAACCTTCGGATGTGTATGTACAATATGGGTATCAAATGGAAGCTGTTGGTGAATGCTTTAGTCCAGAGTATTTTTCATGCTGCTCCGTGACTAGGGTCTCGAGATAGAGACCAAAACGTGGACCCTAGAATGTGTTTGTACAATATGGATATCAAATTGAAGCTGTTGGTGAATGCTTTAGTACAGAGTATTTTTCATGCCGCTCCGTGACTGGGGTCTCGAGATATAGGTCAAAACGTGGACCCGGGTAACCTTTGGTTGTGTATGTACAATATGGGTATCAAATGAAAGCTGTTGATAAGTGCTTTAATACGGGGTAATTTGTTATCTTATGTTATGTTATGTAATGTAATGTAATGTAATGTAATGTTATGTTATGTTATGTTATGTTATGTTATGTTATGTTATGTTATGTTATGTTATGTTATGTTATGTTATGTTATGTTATGTTATGTTATGTTATGTTATGTTATGTTATGTTATGTTATGTTATGTTATGTTATGTTATGTTAT
Source organism: Anastrepha fraterculus (assembly GCA_037575425.1). Lineage (NCBI taxonomy): Eukaryota > Metazoa > Arthropoda > Insecta > Diptera > Tephritidae > Anastrepha > Anastrepha fraterculus. Next base: position 126,652 of record JAYXIM010010293.1, read on the forward strand.
GTTATGTTATGTTATGTTATGTTATGTTATGTTATGTTATGTTATGTTATGTTATGTTATGTTATGTTATGTTATGTTATGTTATGTTATGTTATGTTATGTTATGTTATGTTATGTTATGTTATGTTATGTTATGTTATGTTATGTTATGTTATGTTATGTTATGTTATGTTATGTTATGTTATGTTATGTTATGTTATGTTATGTTATGTTATGTTATGTTATGTTATGTTATGTTATGTTATGTTATGTTATGTTATGTTATGTTATGTTATGTTATGTTATGTTATGTTATGTTATGTTATGTTATGTTATGTTATGTTATGTTATGTTATGTTATGTTATGTTATGTTATGTTATGTTATGTTATGTTATGTTATGTTATGTTATGTTATGTTATGTTATGTTATGTTATGTTATGTTATGTTATGTTATGTTATGTTATGTTGTGTTGTGTTATGTTATGTTATGTTATGTTATGTTATGTTATGTTATGTTAAAGTATATTATGTTATGTTAATGTTAACTCATTCTCTATATCCATACAAAATATCTATCAAACAAATAAAATTAAAATTTTCTTTTGAAAATGCAACCATTCAATCAGTATTTTCTTATGACGTTATCACGTTAAGCTATCGTCAGTAAACCGACTTTACAGACAACCTCTTTTTCGTCAAAAATCACTTTTTACTTCAAACGACTACCAAATGGCTGAAAATGAAAATAAATCGTCAAAATAAACGTTGGGAGGAAGTTTAACTCATACTTTAACTAAATTATTCGATTTTTTTGATTTCAGATGATTCTACGCTGAGATATGCTGACTACTGCAAAATGTATTTTTGAAAAGACGTCTACGTAAATGTGCTCTCATTCGCTCATTTGCAATATTTTTACATGAAAATTTTATCAAATATTCTTGAAATGTTACTTTATAATATGCAACAACTTTTAATAAACTGACTTGAACCGTTTCGCTACAATAAATTCATGAAAAAAGTGTTTTTTTAGCGTTTATCCCAATTATTTGGTTTTTCAGTTTTATTTTGTTTTTTGATTTTACCGAAAAATTTTCCGTAATCTTTCATTTGACTTAAATTAATTAAATTTTCGTTTTATCTTATATTATTTTATTTTTTCATTTGTTAAACTCTATTTATTTTTTTGTTCAACTATTTACGTTTATTACTGCTTTATTTTTACTACTTTAATTTATTTTAAAATTTTTATTTGTTTTTTGCTTTTTTTTTTTCTGAATGTTGAGGTTATGTAGCTACGCAGATTTTGCTCTTCATAAAAAAATAAACATAGTATTTTAAAGTATAAGTCTTCCTTTTTTAAATGCCGTTAAGTTTGCTCAAATATCTTAATTTTTCACTGAGATATCGCATTTTGAAGTCTCCATGTTTGTTGTTTGTTTTTGATTTTCGAATATCGAAAAATTCACTTTATTTCAATAAATTTTATTCAATTTTAATTTGTTTTTTAATGCTTTTAAAATTGCCTAAATTTTTAAATTGTCTTATTTTATTTCGTATGTTTGTCTATGCTTGTCAAGAAACTGCACCATTGGATGTTTGCGTAGGCGGAAGTGCAGTAGACAGGTAAGTCAGCTGAACATTGCACAAAAGTGAATAAACGAACGAAGTAGCGATCTGAAAATGGCGCTTGTTAATTTCAACGTTTTGTGAAAATGCAGCTCTTGCTCCGAAATTTCATATGCAATAAATGAAATCGTAGAGAATGTCGCAAATGATTTCGCTTAGTGATTGCACTGCTACCATAGAGAGGGAGTTGGGACGGAATATACGCGCAAAGCTGTGTGGGTTGTACAAAATGGCATAGAGGAAAATGTGATAGAGAAAATTATGACTTGCATTGCATATTCTAGTCGTTATTTAACGCAAAAGGAAAATGGCTAATTTTGATGATGATAAGAGCGGAAATATCGCTGAAAATTTCAAAGAGGAGTATTTAGAAAATATCCATAAATAACTATGCAAAGGTGGCAGGTATGTATTAAACTGGGGCAACTGATAATAAATATTATATTATGTGCGGTAACTCCAACGTTTCGTTAGTTTCAGGCTATTTTATGATAAAAGGCATGCTTAGATTCTAGTAATTTAATGAGCTGATATATTAAAAATTGTATTACATACTAGCCAAAGCTGGTATGCATTGATACGGCCCACATTTTTTCTAGCATGCGGCCCCATGTGAGCCGGTATTGACCGGTGTTTACATCAGTCGAACGACAAAGCCATATTTGCTGTGCAGATCTACAAGTTAGTGCTACTGGAAGTTTTGTGTTTCCCTTTTACAGGTATTTCGTTGAATGTCAGAGTTTGAAAGTATGCAGAAGTATTGTTGCTTCGCGGGGAGGGCCATTTTCTCAGGAAGGTAGGCCAGCATCCCCACTAACAATAAATAATAATAATTTCGAAGCTTCTCAGACTGATGGACTATGCACTTCCGCTTACAATTGCCATTACAAAGTTCACGATCCACCTATCCTCAAGAGACGAGTGGGTACGGGACGATATATGACAGGGCGAGTCCATCTATGCATACAAAGATGGCTTAAAGCTCGAAAGTAGGGTGCGTGGAGGTGCATACCTATTCCGAACACATGGGGATCTGCTTTTGTTTTCTCAGACTGTGCTGAGAACAATAATAAAAGCCGTGACCCCGATACAGTGTGATGCAGTACCTGGAAATATAGACTTTCACTGAGGCAGCGATAAAATCTTTCACAAAGCAGTCAACAACCTCCAAGGTAGCTTGGAAGTGCCGCAAATATCTTAACGAGATGGCTGAGTCATTTCATCCAAAGGTAACGTGGTTTCCTGGCAATTACGACAATGTGAAGAATTACAGGACCGATAAGACCAAGTTTATTCATGAGTAAACAGGCAATGACACAGGAATACCTCAGACCTTCAAGTTACTTACTTTTGCGAAAATTGTATGAGTAGCGAATGAGAAATGCCTTTATGAAACCATCTGCAGAATCGACCTACAATTATGGCCGGCTCTCAATGCTAGACGCACAAAATCTCTGCTAAGCCAAAATAACCACAGTCTTAGCATACTGATTTCCGCTATAACGAACACTGCCTAATAGGCAAGCAAACCTAGAGGATGGGCGTGCAAACACGTGAGGAATAGGTAAAGACGATCTCACACCCTTGGCCTGCTTTATACAGACGTAGATTCACTGCTTTAGGTAGACAACTATTTAATGAGTTGGAAGATCTCTGCGTTGTGGAAATCAGAGACCTTCTAAAGTTCACACAGATTTCAGCAGAGATAAGAACAAATTGCTACCGCGATATCACAAGAAATATATTTAAGAAGAAGCAGAAACACTGAAATTAAACAAAAGCTATTCCGCTTCCGCCAAAAAAACTACCAAATTCCTCTTTAGTTTTCAGTTTTTGACTTTATTGCCATTGTATAAACGAGATTTTCGGAATTAAAAAAAAATAGATTAAGAAGTAAGAGAAAATAGTTTTCATGACTATTTGTAGCTTCAAACAGTATCAGAATAAGGAAGCCTACTTTTCTAATTTTCTCTTTACAAGTGACTTTTCTTATTTGACTTTTGCCACAAGCCCCATATTCTCGACAATGTCAACACTAAATCCAACAATTGGACACTCCGCCAAAGAATAATACAAAAAATGCAAACTTTATTTGAAAGTAAGAAGCTTTCCGCGCAGTTTTTCTTCCCTTCAGCATACAAACAGTGACGGCTGTCACTTTTACTAATTCCCTTTTACACTCCTCCAGTTCTGTAATTTTTGCAAATCATTCGCGTACTTCAAAAAAAGACCGATTTTTTATTAGCAATCAATACGTATTGAAATAACGCCGGCTAATTTTTCGCTGCTTTCCGAATTTAAGCGCATCATTAAACTTTTGTCAGTTTCAGCATATCAGAAATGAAAATAATAACGAAAAAATTTAAGGAACAGAAAAATTCAGCGCAAAGTCAAAGATGGATGTACACAGTGAATAGCAGATGAATTGATTGAGTGCTTGAGAAAAATGGAAAAAAGTATGCATTGGAAATATTCGAAAGTTGGAAAAAGAGAGCGCCAGTGAGGGAGATTTGTGAGTGCAAGTGTGAGTGCAAAATACGAAGTGACGGGCCAAGATAGCGGGTGTTAAGCGCAGCTAATTTCTTATAATGGCCATTGAGCGATTGAATGAGTGTGTGAGTGGGGTTGAAACCTTTGCTAAGTGCAAAATTTGCTTGCTTTTCTGCAGGCAAAGAATGACGAGAAAATCTTGTTCAACTTTTTAAATATGATTTCTGTCAACGCAGACATTTAAAGTGATATTTGCAAGGGGTGTCAAAGTTGGGAAAGAAAGTTTTTTAAGTAAATTGAAGAAACAGAGATAGGCAGTGACTAAGAGACACAAGGAAAAGGACCGCTGGGAAAAATGAACCAAATTGCTGGAAAGCAAATACTTTGGTGGCGGCAAAAGTTTGCTAACTTCCGATTTTTCAATTGTTGGTATTAAATATGTCACAATGGCATATTAAATGAAATGCAGACAGAACGATGCACACACTCAGAGATACATGAGTATGTATGTTTAGCAGTACGCAAATAAATGTCGAAACGCTGCTTCGTACCCCTTGTGTACCGGGTACTGCTGCTTTGGTTGAAGTGCTGCAAAAAGTTTTTGAAAAATTAAAATTAAAATTAAAAGAAGTATTTTTCTCGTATCACTCAGCATATTATGTTTGGTAAGAGCGAGCTAGCGAGCGCAATGTGGAAAAATTAGTGTGACCCACGAGTGTCATAATGAATGTCATTTGAGCAATTAACGCCATAGTGGCGAAAGAGCTGAAAGGATTGCTGGAAACTTGCTTTGATGGCAGCTGTGGGACAGAAGGTTGTGCGTAGTGTTTGAAAAGTGAGTGAATTTGTAGAACTAAATATTGGTCACACAAAGTGGCGCAAAATTAATCATTCAATTTGGTTGCTGAATAATTTTTTTACTAAAAAAAGTATTTTGAGTAATGAAAATCTCTATTTAGAACTTTACGCGCTCCATTTTTGTCTAATTCAGAGGCATATGCAAAAAGAATAAATCTTCCGAGAGGGTGATTAATTTTGCGCCACCTTGCAATTTGATCATAACAAAATTCCTTTCATACTGCTTTTATCACAATACTTAGGTAGGTGGTTATGTAAAATTTATTATAATCGTGTCACTGAAACTTATTTGGCGGGCTGTTTGAGCAATTTCTAGAAAGTTCGAAATAGCCCACTGTGATATCTAACTATCACAATATTCAAGCGCAATCTAACGAGGCCGCATGTAGCCTGCCCAGCTGATAAAAATTGAACATCAAAGACGCATCTTCGAGGGTACCCAACATTCGTATGAAGAGTGTTGAGTTAATATGCAATTTTCTAGCGTCCATATGGCCAACGATGTAATGCCTCATTTATATTCCCACAATGCTCAGTTAATTCCGGTCTGGACTGTTAGTGATGCTTTGCAAGTTAAGTGTAAGGGACTGAAAATTTTATCCGCTTATGAGAGAATTGTTGTTCAAGAGAAAAAAACTGTAAACAATTCTTTAGACAAACGTAACTAATTAAAGCACCTCGAATTAGTCTAATACTAATTTAAATATAATTATATTTTATACCTTTAACTTGTAAAAAAGAAAAAAACTCGTAATAATCCATATCCCTCTCATTTTAATATTACCCCAGCTAAAATTATAGAACCAGAAACAGGTGCTTCTACATGAGCTTTTGGTAATCATAAAATATAAAAACATAGGAGACAGTACACTGTATCTCAATTGGACCACTTGCTGTTAGTTCATTTTCCTCAAATTGCGAATATAGCAAAGAAAATGGTTGAACTCGGACTATCAGATCATTTAAACCGTATACTGTGCCATATTCCAGGATCAACGATCTGTAAACATTTTATACCAAATTTTCGGAAAAGTGAATTTTCTCGTGTAAATACAAAGAAAATTCGTAAAGCATTGCCAGCAATATTGCAAAGTTAAAAAAAATGGTTTCCCTGATTTTGATCATATAGCAAATTTAGGGAGTAGCAGCAACTATTTGTTGTTTTTTTGTTTGGTCATCTTAATATAAGGAGTGGTTGGATTGTACTCTTTTCAACATCGTTTGAACTTTTCTTTGTGGGGCTATGTAAAGTCTAAACGCGTTGTAGATAAACCAGCTTCGATTGAGACATTGAAAGCCAACATTACTAAAGTTATTCACGAGATACCGACCGAAGCCCTCCAATATTTCGATTATCTTTAAAAAATAAATGCCATGAATAGTTCTACACAAAAATCAATTTTAATTTTCGTTGTTTTATTTCAATTTAAAATCCGATACCTCTAAATTGATCACCCATGCCAGCACATACTATCTTGGTCAAAAAGTTCCCGGAACAACCGCCAGGTGATGCTCTAATGCAATTGCTTTGAGTTAAATTTTTTTTTTTTGTTAGGTTGCTACATCTATCTGAGGTTAACATTCCTACCAAAATGTTATTGCCATTGCTTGACATTTGTAAAAGTTATCCTGTCTGGAGTAAATCTAACTCTGCACGTGTTTTCAATTTTTTGCAGTGTTTTGTTTTTAATGAATTTGAATTAGCAACAAGCAAAAATTTGTAACAAATTTTGGGTGTAAAACCTTTAAAAATGTTGGCGAACTGTTTCGGTAATGGTACTCTAAAGAAAACAGCCACTTACGAGTGATATGCACGCTTCAGAAGAAATCGTGAGTCCGTCGAGGATGACGAATGTAGTGGCAGGCCGTCGATATCGAAACCTGACGAAGTGTGACGAATAAAGTGAAAAAAGTTGATCACTAACCACAAATTAACCATCAGAAAGCTGGCAGAGGATTCGAACATTGCTTATAGATCCGTTCAGGGTTGTAGTTAATGACTTCGGTTTGCGTCAGGCCCGTCATTTAGCAAACACATCAATACTGGAGACGAGACATTAGTTTATAAGTATGACGCGCCATCCAGACATCAGATGAGTGAGTGGAGAGCTCCGAATAAATCAACACCTCGAAAACCACAACGTTTTCAGTAAAAAAAGATAGCGTTGCTCACGGCTTTTATGGATTACAACAGTATTGTGCACCAAGATTTTTTCCTAAAAGGTCAGATGATTAATAAAGACTATTAATTGGGCATTATGAGGCCTTTATACCAAGCGATTCGCCAAAAAAAGAAACGATTTTTGGAAAAAAGCTCGTGGAATTTTCAACAAGAAAATGCACCATAACACAGTGCTATCATAATCCGTGAATTTTTGACCAATAACGAAACGAATAGCATCCAACAGCTATTATTTGAGCGAATCAAAAAACCACTAAAGGAAGTAATGGAAACATCAAAGATGGCCCTGAGGGCTATACTGAAAATTCAAAAGAGTTATAGAAATATTCCGACAGCTGGATCAAAGGCTGGCATAAATGCGTTGCTTTTGAAGAGGAGTACTTGGAAGGTGATAATATCCCTTTTGAAGAATAAACTTGTATTTATTATGTATTCCATTTATTTCGGGAGTGCGTAGGTTCGAATTTTCGTGCATGAAACAGCAAATTTTTCTAATAGCAATTGCCTCCCGGCAGGCAATGGCAAATTTCCGAGTGTATTCTTGCCATGACAAAGCTCTTCATAAATATAATATCAAATATCTGCCTTTCGAAGTCGGCTTAAAACTGTAAGTCCCTCCATTTGTAGAATAACGTTAAGAAGTACGCCCCAAATAGGAGGAGGAGATCGGCCATGCACCTAACAAAAGTGTGGGCGCCAATTATTTATTTTTTGTTATTTAAAAAATTTATTTAAAAACAAAATTAGATGATTAAGATGACGACAAGAAATGTAGCATGCGTTTCTGCATATGAATTTAGAGTTGGTCTTACGCTACAAATTGTAACGCAAAGGCCAATGCCGGTAAGTGGTTAGGGGTAGTCAGAATTTTCAACAAATTGGATTTATTTTTATGCATTTTCTTAAAAATACTGTGTGAAAATTTGAAGTGAACCCGACAAATACTTTTCAAGTTATTCAACAATTCACAAAGGGCGCTCGTGCAAAAACAAACAAAAGCCATGTTTTTTGAACTGGTAGATTTCAATAAAATTTATGCTGCTTTTGAAAAACATAAAAAATAAACTCGTGCCTGATTGAAGCATTTTTGTTTCAAAAATTTCGATTTATTTAAAAAGTTAATTGTCGGCATTTTTCTCGAAAATCTGAAAAATATTTCAGGCCGCTCTATTGTTAATTTTGAAAACAAAAAAAAAAGCTTCGATCAGGCATAAGGTTATCTAGTAATAAAACTACTTTCTCTTGTCCGATTGATATTAGATGCATCTCCAAGGACTTCTGATGATCACCGCTAGGGACTTCTGGAGAAACGGGCTCCACACAAACAGCGGTAACTTTTACAATTATTAATTTTTTTTTTAATTTGACTAAAGTCAAGTCGAAACATGATGTTTAAATGCTATGTTTTTATTTTTGTACAATGAAGCAATTGACTAGAAAACAAAAATGATTGAAAATCATCATTTTTCGGGCCTCTTACTACCCCTAACCCCGTAAGTCTCCCGCTCTCATTCAATTTCTACTAATTTTTTATTTAATATTATTCTTTCACCAATAACTTTTTGGCCATGTTTCACATTTGTTTCGCTTTTTGTTCTACCTCCTGTCACCTGTCTCCTTAATGTTTGAACTACTTTGTTCTTCAATGAATTTTTGTTACTGATTCTTAGTCACTCACAAGTACAAGCCACTCATAAGTACGCGCATAAGCATTCGAGCGCAGGCAACCCAGCTTCACCCACTTCCCACTCAAAAATATGTCTACTCAAAAGTTCATAAAGCGCTTTTTCAAAAACACTCTGCTACTTAGTATCTTTTTCTAACAACTTATTATTTAAGCAAATTCCATCAAGCGAGCGCTTAAGCGCCTAAAATTATACGATGCATGAAACATGTGCATGTATGCGAGTATAATTGAAATGTAAAAGTTTTGTAGTTTTGCCCGCATCGTATTTCCAACAAAATGCAGCCAACACAAACATAGTTAGACTTAGTTACTATGCGGCACGAAATCACTGCCAGCGTTTAACTTAATATACATTTTCTATTGTTTGTGTGGTAAATAGGGCAATGCGCACGTGTTTGATAAAAGTATCTTTTACGCGCCTGCGGTTACGTGGCTAAGTATAATCGGAGTAGAATTAAATTGATAATGGAATTATGCTTGCAAATATGTGTATGTATGTATGTGTGTGTGTATGTGTGTATGTAAATAAACAGTAACCATTTAGGTATTAAGGTGAAATTACGGTTATTTTTTTGAATGTGCCATAAATTGGATATTGCATTTTACTAGACCTAAAAAGGAATTTATTAAATCGCGTATCTCATTACAAACTCCCTATAACTCCGCAATTTTATGGGTTTGGAATTATGAAATACATATTTTGCGACTTTAAAATGTTAATGAAAGTAGTTGCTAATGATAGCTGCCCTATCTGAGTGGGCTTGTGCGTAGCAGCTATTCGATTGCACTTAGCTTCAAAGGCCATTGCGGTCTAGAGAATATCTAAATGGTTGGAAAAGCTTTCTAATGGCAAATAACGCCCAACTGGCTATGAAAAATTTGCGAGCACATTTTTGCCCTAACGAAAATGTTTTTATGAAAGTTCACTCCTATTTTGAAGCGACATAATGCTGGACGGCCCGTCTTTTTTTGTAGGACAATATGATTGGACATTGAAAGCTTATTACATAAACCAGCTATTACGATTTGACAGAAGCATTATAAGAAAAATTTTCGCTCCTATTCGGCTCGCAGACGGAATGCGTTACAACAAAGAAATTGATAAACTTCGTGCCTGTGGAGAATTGAATCAGTCTCGTATCGCTGATTTATGTTCCTGGTTAGTTTCTTCTCCAAAACATCTTACAAAAATTTAATTATATTTACGAAGCTTTTATTGTTTGATTTATACGTAAATTTTGTGCACTCACAAAGCAGAAAAATTTACTTGATTTGACGCTAATGAGGCGTGAGAATTAACAGTTGTGAAATTTCAAATACTTGAAGAAAACGAGGAGATGGAAGTTGATTGTGTAGCCGGAGGGCATTGGTGCAGTGCCGGTACAGCAGTTTTCTAAGTTTTCAGTTTGCGGTTATGCTAATTATAAACTCAAAATTCAAGCTTACAGACAGTGAAGACTACTAAGTACTAAGAAGAAAAATAAACGATTTTTAAAGTAAAGAAAAAAATTTGCATTCAAGTTTACAAAAATTAATCTTTTTCATGAAACTCGTTGGCAAGGGGCCAGAGGTGATCGGACGGCTTCTGGGCGAAGTGTAATGTAATTAGTGTGGGTGTCTGAAGAAACAGCTATCGCATAAGACATTTGTTTCTATGATTGTGAATCTCACTCCACACAGCGGAACTGATTTGTTGAAGTGATGAATACCTCAACGCGTTGTTGTTATAAATGGCGTTCAAAGCTATACTGCTGCTATTCACTTAATTATGCTTTTTAACCTAGAGCGGTTATTTAATCTCTTTATAGACACTAACGCATGTACAAGGCTTTATTTATACATACATACACATACATACGGGCAGCCTTCGTGCATATTTATATACATATATATACTTTTCTTTGGCTACATGTTTATATGAAAATTCAAATCAGCATAGCGTTGACGCATTTTCAAATTTAATATCCTCAGGCTTAGCGTTCATTTTACGCATGAAGCGTTAAGCCAAGAAATATTTTTCGTCATACACATACATATGTAATGTGTGAGAACGAAGGTAAAAAATCTGCAGCTGTGATTGAAGCCTTTTATGAAAATTTCGCTTAAGGCAACGATTTGTCATAAGGTTGAAGGAGCTTCTTTGATATACAGATATATTTTGCATGCTTCATGAAACATTCCACAAATTTACATACCTTGCCGAGCTATTGGCTTGCGACCGATTTAGAATGGCTTCAGTTGTTTGACTAAATCAATTACTTAAAAGCATTAAATGAAGTCATTTCACCCAGTGAACAAGAAATGAAAATATGTCGCTTTTTGAAGTATTAAAAAGTCAGAACGACAGAACAAATTCTGAGCGAATCATACAAGACGAATTCCACACAAACATAAAAAAATCACTGAGAATATTCACTTGTGAATTTGATTTTTTATTATTTTATATTTTTATACCATTAATAACCATTATTCTAGAATTAAAAGGACTCCAATGCTTAGCAAACAATTTTTCTGGTTTTCAATATAATTAAGGACAACTTCAGAAAAATTGCTGTGGTTTCTACAAGAGCCACCTTTGATGAAAAAAATTGTTTTTTATTTTTATTTATTTTCTCAAGGCGAATCTATTAAAGGTGGTATCGGTAAATCAGCTGATTTAGTTATTTTCTTTCGTCGTGTCCATGTGGCTATCAGCCCAAAGTGAAAGAAGACGAGTTCATTCTTGGTGTTCTATGTACTTTGACAATCAAACGTACAAAATATTGTTGTTGGCCTAGTGCCATCACCTTTAATGAATATGCCTTGTAACCATACTACAGAAAAAATTGTTTTGTTCTTTTTTGTATTTTGGTTGATCTGATAATTGTTGATTATTTTTGCTGCCATCACTTACCCATGAATCGTTGCGGACAATGATGCCTTTAATACAATTTCGTTGAAAGAATTATTGTTTTAGCATTTAAAAAAAAATCAGCAGTTTCGCCATAAGCCGCTCTATAATTTCTTTCATCGCCAAAACATCAAACATAAGACCAGTATCAGCTGGTATCTTTCTGATTTTTTCTTGACAATTTTTTTTACTTTTTAGATATTATTGGAGACTACAAAGGTGAATGGAAGACCATCACCATTCAAATCAGTGACCACGGTAAGGAATGAGGAGGATTTTTGAAATATGAGAAGTTGATGCCTCTATGAATAACGCCTTTTGAGGCAGGAATAAATTTTTCAGGCCAAAGCTCGCCTGCGATAAAGGGCATAATTAGCAGAAATCGAATAGAACTAATTTTTACTTAAAATAGTTTATGAGTCAAAGTTGATCATCTATTCTTAAAAAGCTGCACCTCCTTTTCATCTGCTGGCGCTCTTCTTCTTCTTCTGGCGTATACCCAACCGAATGTTTGCTGCAGTTGGTTTAGGGTTTGCTTATCGTATAGCGCAGAAGTTTGGATGATAATAATATCCGATAAGGCGTCACTTGGAGTGTTTGAGAGAAAGATTCTACAGAAGATTTTTAGACCTTTCCACGTTGGTGACTGCGAGTATCGTAGGCGATAGAGCAATGCGTATATGAGCTGTACAAAATAGACATAGCGCAGGGGATAAAGATCCAGCGGCTACGTTGGCTGGGTCATGTCGTCCGAATGGATACAAACGCACCGGCTCTGAAAGTATTCAATATTGTACCGGCTGGTGGTAGCAGAGGAAAAGGAAGGTCTCTTCTTCATTGGAAAGAGCAAGTGGAGAAGGTCTTCGCTTCACTTCTTGTGTCCAACTGGCGCCGGTTAATACGAGAAAGTAACGACTGGCAACCTTTGTTAAACTCGGCTAAAATCACGTAAGCGGTTATCACGTCAATCAAGAAGAAGAAGAGGGGACTTAGCACTGCCACTTGATAGACCTATTGCGCCCCTTTAAGGGATTCAGATTGTTTCTCTAAGCTCAACTTCCTTAATAAGTTTTAGTATTTGTTTAATTTAATTTCTTCTTCTAGTAAAATATGTTTATTTACGTGATCTTGCTGCTTACACACTAGTGCTGGGTAAAATGAAAGCATATATCTGCCTGTCTTCCCTACTGAACCTACAAATTCCACTGGAGTATTTTTTTCAGTTTAATAAGATGATATTTCAATCCATTAGAATTCTTGTGCTAGTTCTAAAACTTTTCTTATCTAATTTCATACAAACTTTAAATCGGCTTAATTAATTTTGATTACGCTGTATTGTACCGATATGATCTTCTTTATCTTTCCTCTACATCCCGAATAAGAGTGCAGAAGCTATTCTTTCCTAGGCCACGAAATGACTTGGGGCTCATAAATGGGGAGGTCGCCCTCTTCCTGGCTAAGTTAAGTGGATAATAAATCAAAAAATTTACATTAAATCTGCAAAGCGATCGCGAGACCTGTTTCCGTCCCTGCTGCTAACTCCAACCTACGAGCGAAAAAGCAGCTAGTACGATTTACATTAACCGTGCGCTAAGAAATGCACAAAGTGAAGCAATTTTATATCTCCTGTTCGTGCAACATGCAGAGCATCAGTCAGCAGCGATTACTGCTCTGCGTTGAAGAGAATCATCCCAGTAGGGACATACAAGCGAAGGGTTTTTGTATATGAGCGAGCGATTCTCCACTCAGTTAACCAAATATTTCGGGCATTGTCGTAAAGTTTTCTAAAAAATGGTTTATGTGTAGGCTTGAGTATAATAAGAAGTAAACTAAAAAATTTTAATAATTTGTCAGATTTATTCGATGTTAAAAATTTTGCTATATAGAAAGTTTTCTATAAATTAGTTTATTAGTTTTGAATATAAGAAGGAATTAATTGCAGAATTTTAAAAAAAATATAATAATTTTTGAAATTTCTCAATGTTGAAAGTTTTGCTTTCGAGAAGATTTTCTATAAACTTGAGTATAAGAAGTCAATTGAAGAATTAAAAAAAAAAGATTAAAAATTTAGAAAATATTTCGAAATGTTAAAAATTGTGGTACAGAGGCTTTAAGGTGAAATTTCTTCGATTCTGTTAACATTTTTATAAATTTTCTTTTCAATTTTTAAGTATATAATAAAAGAAAATAATAATAGTACTATAACTTTAAAAAATAATTTTTTTTTTCAAAATTTTTTGTTGCAATTAAAAAACACAGTCCTCACATTACGTAAGAGGTAAAGAACCTTAAACGCGGACCAGAACATCATCTGACTCCGGCAAGGCTTGAAAAAATAATAAATTTGCGTTGACCGAAGTCGTTTTTTCTTTGGGGTCATCGAAATCAAATGTTGAGGAATTGTTGTAAATGAGTGTCCAGCTATGTATTAGAACTTGAACCCAGAAAAACAGCTACCATAGCATCAACTTCCTTTCACTCTACAGAGAAAAAATTGCTGCCTTGCTGTGCTAAATTCCATAAAAATCGCTTGCACGATTATTTGGTTAATCAAGAAGTACACATTTTTTTAGTTTTCATCAGAATTTGTATTTCTACTTATTTTTCCTATCTTTGAATTTAAATGTTTTATAACGGTCCATGTGAAATTGCACTGGGGCGCGTATCTTTTGTGCGCAATCAAGTTGCCTTTCATTGAAGGATTTTACAAAGGAACTAATATCAATTTGTTGCCTAACACTCCCGTTTCAGGTGGACCAGGTAAGCGCATTGAAATCACGAGCAACAAATAACAAAAATCAGCAAAACTGGTGATTGGCGCTTTTTATGTCTTTTGCTGCCAACAATGAGCCAACACTGGATGTAGTTGCGTGGGTTTTGTTAGCATCTCAGGTTGTCGTGGAAAAGAAGATCAAAGCAAATTGCCAATTACGCGAAAAACAAATAACAAGGAAAGAAAAACTTGGAACAAACAGACTCACAAACATTCCCAGCTAAATATTACAATGTATACCTCCATGAAACTCGATGAAACAGAGAAGAGAAAGCATCGACTAGCTGCTGTAGCACGCAGAATGCCAGTTACAACTCACAGTAGCGCAAGAAAGGATGCAAGAAGCGCGACAAAATTTAAAAAGCAGAAGCTTTGGTGTGATGTAACAGTCCACAAAATGGGTGTAATGAAATTGTCGAAGTATACGCGAATGCACTGAAATGGATTGTAATGATGAGATATAGGTGGAATAGTATGATTTCGCATAATATGCAATGGAATAGCAGAAATCTAATAAAGAGTGGTGTAGAAGTGTTTGGTGTTATTGCAAATTCGCAGAATTCACCACAATGCTTTAAAAACAGTAAGCTATTGTTAAAATGTAAGAAATTGTAATTTAAAAACGGAAATAACAAAATAAAGGATTCCAGTTTTCTATTTCTGTCCCTTGCCATTCCTAATTTTAAAAATATTGCTGTTGCCTTATATAGATTCCGCTTGATTCGTGCAACGGCTGCGCAAGTCAACCTCCTCACGCATGAATAGAAGCCCATTTGCTGCAAATATTGCTATCGAATTAGATGAAAAAAGGTAATTAGAACGTAGTTTGTAATAAACCGACCCATAACTAGTTTATTGAGTACTAGTTGCAGGACTAGTTTATTTGAAACCAACTTGAAACCAGTCTTCAAGTGGATTTTAAAGTCAAAAAATGTATTTCTATCAATGTGAAACCAGTTACAAAATATATATAGAGTATCCTTCTATAGTTAATTAGTTCGTTGTTGCTCGAATGTCACCACCGTTTATATTTAGTATGTAGATTTGTCTTGATTCGTGCAATGGCAGCGAAAGGCAACCTGCACACGTATGAGTAGAAGCCGAAGACTGCTTGCAAATAACTTTAATTTAGATGTTCAAAATATAGTTTGAAACTAGTTTGCAATAAACCAATTCGTAACTAGTTTTTTGAGTACTATAGTTGCGAACCTAGTTTATTTGAAACCAACTTGTGACCAATCTTGAAGTGAATTTTAAAGTTGAAAAATGTATTTCCATCAATGTGAAATTGGTTAAAAAATATATGTAGAACACACTCATTTTGGGTGTGTGTCTGAAGGGACCTACAGCTTTAAGCCAACTTCGAACAGAAGATATTTATTTTTATGAGAAGTTTTTTCAATGCAGAAATATACTCGATGGTTTGCCATTGCCTGCCGAAGGACGAACGCTATAAGAAAAAACTTTTTCTATCAATAGGTGTTTCATGCACGAAAATTCGATCCTACGTACTTCCAAATGGAAGTCACCCAACAACCCATTCGGCTACGGCGGACACCATATCCTTGTATAAATGAGTAGGAAAAGCTCACTGTTTACTAAATCGGAGTATGCTGTGATCTGCTCGACCTGGAAAAGAAGCTGAACTCGAAAACAATACATTTCAGTGCTACGAGGAAATTCTGGAGCTAATCTCTCTCAATAAACAATTGACTAACTCTTAAATAAAAAAATAAAAAACAAATAGATTTAGTTTGCGAAACTTAGTAAATTCCCCGCCCATCGATAAAACAAAGATGATGCGTATGCCATGGGGACTACATACTTCGTGTCGGTTGGTTGGCAAGAGGGCAATTGCTGGGCTTATTATTATTCTAATTGCTAGAGTCCTCAAAGTATACGACGGTGAGACCAAATGGGAAAGTCAGCATGACTTCTTTTGGTACTTCAAGACAGTCTCGGTTAGCGAGTGGACGAACGAAACGGCTGCGAAATCGTTAAGGTGATAAACAGGAAAGCTACTTTGGGGAGAACATTTTTTCATCTTTATGATTCAGAAGGTCTCTGATATTACTTACAGGTACTTACTGTCATTCTAATGAGGCTCGACAATCTTTGGATACTCGAATATTTTAGGGTTACTGTGATTTTAATTTTGAGAGAGTATTTTTTAAAAAACGAATATTCTCTAGAGAGTCGGTGATAAGAACGATGGTTTTGACTTCTTACGAGGCCCATTACTGAAGCTCATTTTCACGGGTTATTTGATCACTACAGCGTATGGAGCCCTCCATATTGGCTGGTGGTGGGACGGTTCGATACTGGTAAAATAGCACTATACTAAGTTCAAATACACTAAATATGCCCTATCTTCACATATTTGAAAATCGCAGAGTGCTTTGGAAAACGTGTGGGTGTGGTAGATATACAAAAATACGTTCATCCACGTAACTTGTTCGTATATGTATGCAAGCGTGTTTTGTCGTTGCCACTGCGACACTCAAATTGGAAATTGAATTAGTGCGGCAAAAGCAGGAAGTGGCTGCTAAGCAGGAAATTGTCTAAAATTACGTACATGTAATTTGTGACAACAACAATAACAATAACAGCAGCGACATCGAGTACTCCAAAAATCAGTGCTCTTCGCCTCCCTACCAAAACACAACCAAAAAACAAAACAAAAATTCTCCAAGCATGCCAAAATTCATTTAATCGCATTTACCGTTGATTCAATTTGTTGACGGTATTCCAGTATTTTTCGGCAAAATTTTGTGCGGTACCTTGCTGAGGTTGTGCGTTCCAGCATCGGCGCCTATAGTATGAGTACAAGCGTAGCCGATGTGGGAAACTATGAGACGCTCAAAAGCTCCGTTGAATGGCAGGTGAGCAGCATTAGTTGGTTGGCAAGTAAAGAGAATATTGTAATGTAATTTGTTTTTGCTACTTTGTTGTTTCTACGTATTGTTGCTTTTGTTATTGTATATTGCTCATCGCAGCAACTGGGCTTGTGAAGGTTAACACAGCACTACAGAGGCACTGCTGTTGCACTCAGCCACACTTCCGCCATATTTACCAAAAAAAAAAAAATGCTGGAGGAAATTTGAAGTAAAAAATACCAAAGTACAGGTAACTAAAATTTTTGACATTCCAACGGCCCTTCACATGTTGAAGTGAGTTTAATTCTTTCGGGAAATTCTAACAAAAATGTCTGGCATATTTCTTTCGAAAGTTTTGGAATATGAGTTACGCATAAGGGTTGCAACAACTTCCTGCCTTTTTTTAATATTACTTAAATATCACAACAAAGCGTGTTAATTTAAGTTAGTGTGCAGGTTTATATTTCACTTGGAATCAATACTCTGAAAGCTCGAATGCGGTATTGATTTAGTGAGATTTTAGCATACGAGTGGCATGAGTGCAACGCATGTATTTGGTAAAACGTCAGGTATTTCAGAATTTATGCTAAATACAACTTTCGCTTAATGAATACAAGATTTTTAACTTTCAAATGCGGTTTTAGGCCTCGAGGTCTATTTAAAAAATAAGGAGAATTTTCAAGTTTGGCGGGCTACGTACATTCACCTTTCGATTATTATTTTTTATGTTGGTACACTCGTCTCGAAGGCGGCCCCGGATAGTCTAGAATAAGTGCACTAGCCTGCCATCCCAGAGGTTGTGGTTTCGAATCCCACATAAAGCACGATACTCGCACTTTTCCAAAGTTATCAAATTTCTTTGTTTCTAAAAAAAAAACAACAACAAAAAAACCAAGAACAAAATCTCATTCCTCAACGCCAAAAACGTTCCTTTCCATCCTTACTCCCGCACAGTAGTCAGCGCATTATTTGCAGTATAAAACACAGTTACACATTGCAATAGTGGCGCCAGCAAGAGGAAGCGGGTAACCGCGCTAATAGCGCAGACACACTACTTTAGCGAAGTCGTCAACCATCTGTGCGATGCTTCTGGGAGAAAAATGTGAAACACAGATGGCGCTCCAAGCAGTAAAGAAGACGTTGTTCCTAAACAACGACAGGTGGGCATTCCCTCTATTTAAGACTGGTAGCGGCAGACTAATCACCTACCCTGTCATAGGTCAAAGTAGATTAACGAAACCTACGCAAGACTGAGTGCTGTCGAGGCCCTATGCTCCTGAGAGGAGTGAACAAAGAAAAAACAAAAACACTTGTCTCGAAGATATGTTCACGGCAAAAATAGGACAAGTGTCTTGCGTGCTCGGTAATTTTCCACTGTCGAAAAAATGGA
This sequence comes from Anastrepha fraterculus, assembly GCA_037575425.1. Taxonomy (NCBI): domain Eukaryota; kingdom Metazoa; phylum Arthropoda; class Insecta; order Diptera; family Tephritidae; genus Anastrepha; species Anastrepha fraterculus. Next base: position 145,408 of record JAYXIM010010293.1, read on the forward strand.
TCAAAGAAGTTGCATCAAATGTTGGCAGTGGCATACGGTGAGAGTATTTTGAGTCAAAAAATGTTTACAAGTAGTACAAGTTTTTCACAGAAGATCGAGAAGATGTGAATGACGACGCTCACTCTGAACGCTCCAGCACATCAACAACCGATAAAAATGTTGAGAAAGTGAAGAAAATTGTTATGACGAATCGTCGAATCATAACTAGAGAAGTTGTTGAGGATATCGGTATACCGTTTGGCTCATGCCATGCAAAATTTCAGAAATTTTGGGCAAGAAGCATGTGGCAACGATGCTCGTTCCAAAATTGCTGAATTCTCACCAAAAACAAAGTTACATGAGCATCGCATGAGCTTTTTCAAATAGTGGTTGCGTCTCGGCAGGTAATGGCAGATCTCCGAATACACTCGTATTTCTCCTCATTGAATCAACTGCCGTTCGGAGACGCCTTAAGTCTTTAGGTCCGTCTGTTTGTGGAAAACATCAAGACGAACACGAAACATAGGAGGAAGTGCCTAACCAAAGGGTGTACATGTAATACTATACATACAAGTTTCAGTGGTTAGGAATAGTCAGAGACCCGAAAAAATTATGATTTCCAATAATTTTGTATGTTAGTCAGCTGGTTTATTTTACAAAAATAAAAATTTAGCACCAATACATCATGTTTCCACTTGACTTTACCAAAATTAAAAAAAAAAACAACAAAACAGAATTAATAATTGTAAAAGTTATCGCTGTTTGTGTGGAGCCCGTTTCTCCAGAAGTCCCTTGCGATGATCATCACAAGTCCTTGGAGATTCATCTTAAATCATTCAAACAAGAGAAATTAGTTTTATTAATAGATGATCTTACACTTGATCGAAGCTTTTTGTTTTTTTTTTTCAAAATTAACAATATAGCGGCCTCAGCAAATATTTTTCAGATTTTCAAGAAAAAACCGACAATTAATTCTTTAAAAAAATCGAAATTAAAAAAAATCGAAATTTTTGAAAAAAACCTTCGATCGGTTACGAGCTTTCCATATTTTTCAAAAGCAGTATAAATTTGATTGAAATCTACCAAGCTGTTTTTAAGTTACAGTGATCACCAGTTCAAAAAACATAGTTTTGAGAAAAACGCATTTAAAGTTTAGCTATCAATTCTGGAGCGCCCGAGCGCCCTTTGTTAGTTGTTGAATAACTCGAAAAGTATTTGTCGGATTCACTTCAAATTTTCTCACAATATTTTTATGATATTATACTTTACGAAAATAATTAAAAATTTTATTTTTTGAAAAGTCCGACTACCCCTAACCCCTTAATAATTTTAAAATCTCTCTCTAAAATCTGCGAATTCTTTCGTGATACTTTACAAATCATTCATTAGTTTACGGTATAGGTACATATCTGTGTAACTTTCCATTAATCAAATACAAAATTTTGAGCTTTCAACAATCGCTGTTGGTTTTCTCACGCGCTATGGGTTTTCTCCAAATCCCCGTATCTAATAAACATAACTGTTATTTAGTAATTTCCACACTTGTACTGTAACGTATTTGCATTTAAACATCCTGACATAACAACAGCTAACGCTTGAATGCTACAACTGATTCAATTCAAGTTCAAATTAAGCAGTCACAACCGTTGTCCACAATCCATCAAATGTGGATTAAAAAGAGGAAGTAAATCTTTGCTGTAACGAGATTTCTCGTATGTATGTGTGTATGTATGTACGTAAATATATGTAGGCCCATGCTATATATGCAGATATACACTTAAAGATATGTATGCATTTTCATAGCAATAACAAATGCTCCATAAGATGTTAGACATACGCGTAGGTGTGCGCGCATGTATTGGTTTTGTGGATGTATGTAGTCCAGAGATACTAACTATCCACATTTACTTGGGCAATGTTGTTAGTACCTATCTGTTTTTGTGCCGTTTATTTGCATAAGTGTTGGTTTTGTAGCTTGTAGCTGTAGCCGCATACAGTCAAGGTCGGAAGAGAGCGGACAACACATATTGACAAGTTTTTACTCTTTTTTTATTTTTTAGTTCGTACTAATTTCATACAAAAATATAGTTTTTGTTTTTTATGTTGTTCCTTATTTCATACATATAAAATTCAAATAATTACAATGACGTTATAAAAAATTACAGGCGCTATGTTCCACACTGGCACTCTAGAAGCTTATGATGATGATAATAAATTACTGAACGTATGACTATAACATAAATTGTCAGTCGGAGGTATAAAAAATAAAAAAAATATTTTTTCATATAGCTATTTTTTACTAACCCTAGAATCAAAATATAAAAATTATCAGAGCTTTATAATAAGTACCGTCCAAAATCATCTTTATATACAGGGCCATTCTTGGTCCACTCTAGCTTTGAGAGATGGTGCCGAGTCCTGTTGAAACGTCTATGGTCTGCCACCGAAATGTTTGTCTGCCCACGGCTTCAAAGCAACCTCCAGAATACTTTTCCAATAATATTTCGCATTTACCTTGACATCAGCATCGATGAAAACGATTGAAGAGTAGCCATCTGCGGTTACAGCGGCCCAAACCATTATCTGTGGCGAGTGCTGCCCCCGGTGGCCAATCAGTGACTCAAATTCTCGTATGAACGATTGGTCCAATAAGCCCTATCGTTTTGGGAGTTTGCGAATTGCTCAATTTCGGAAATTGACCGCTTTCGGCCAACCGAAGCAACTTCTTCGCTCTCTCAAGTCTGACTTGTTGCTGCTTTGGTGTGAGCTCATGTGCCTTTTGGATCTTATAAGACTTGACTTTGAGATCATTTTTCAGTATGTGGCGACTGCTACGGTCAAATAGTTTCAGTTCCTTCGCCATTTGATTGGCTCTTCGTCGGGGATTTTGCTCAAGTCCCTTCTTCACTTTTTGAACCATTTCACGTGACGTTGCAGTCTTTTGATGACCACCTCCATGACTTTTCGTGATGCTACCAATATCATTGTAATGAGTAATGGTTCTATAAACTCTCAAATATGAGCCCTCTAGGAAGCAGATTACGGGGTAGAAAGACATTTAGAAGCTCCATATTCAAAGTTTGTGATAAATCTTTACAATTGTTTTACGTAGTGTACACCAAGGCGCACAATCTCTTCAGCAAGGATATGCATGTCGGCGTATTTGCACGCAAAAATATCAGTTTTGTAACGAAGAAAAACAAAAGTCTCTCTACTGACTCATAATTTTTCAACACCCCAAACCTGTGCAGCATAAAACATAATCAATTAAAGATTTTTAGTTTTTTACAAATGGAAATCTAAGGGTTTTGCATATATTATAGCCGTTTAGCATTTACTGCTGCTTTAGAGCCGGTAAGCTTTAAATCCAAATGCTTGGTGTAAGACAGTTTGTAGTTAAACAATACGCCTAGATATTTATTGTATATTCATTGACAGTCACTATATTTTTATCGCCAAACTACCAACTGTATGAAGCAGGACCTCTGGTACACACCCTAAACATTAGACATTTAGACTTAAAATATAGTTCATGTTGCTACAAAAGACATAAAATGCAAAGTTCCAAACGTTGTACAAAATTTATAAAAATTAGGCAAATTTCTATCATATTATTATTATTATTATTTATTAGAATAATACAAAATATTACACTAACTTAAAAACAAACATAAAAGAGCACACTAGCTGATTGGGCCTTCCATCATAATTTCAAACTTTTTAATCAAAATTTCTGAAACAATTTCCGTACCCAATTTTATAGCTCATGGGATTTTGGTATAATAAAGTGCGGACTTCAAGTTAATATACTCAAGTTCAAATACAATTTCTTCTCTCCTAACGGACATCTCTATTAAGCGGACATCTTCCATAACCGGACAGGTTTTTCAGTACATATCAAAAGTTCTAAAAAATGTTTACTCTTGAGCAGAGAACCCTCCCATACCATTTTAATCGTCCTATGGCACAGCCGTAGCCGAATAGGTTGGTGCGCGACTACCATTCGGAATTCACAGAGAGAACGTCGGTTCGAATCTCGGTGAAAACACCAAAATTCAGAAAAACTTTTTTCTAATAGCGGTCGCCCCTCGCCAGGCAATGGCAAGCCTCCGAGTGTATTTCTGCCATGAAAAAGCTTCTCATAAAAAATATCTGCCGTTCGGAGTCGGCTTGAAACTGTAGGTCCCTCCATTTGTCGAACAACATCAAGGCGCACACCACAAATACGATGCGGAGCTCGGCCAAACACCAAACAAAAAAAGGGTGTACGCGCCAATTATATATATATATGTGACATACTATTAACTTTCTTTACACTTTTCACTTAAGCGGACACCTCTCATGAGTGGACAGTTTTTTCAGTCCCTTAGGTGTACGCTTGAAAGGGAGTACAAGAGAATACATTAATATAACCTTATTATAAAAAATTGTGGTCTGTACAGATCATTTGTGGGTTTTGAAATATTCACCTTATGGTGTCGTGCCACAAACGAATTTTCCATGCCACACAACTTGATCTTTAATTTATTGCACTGTGCAAAAAAATTAAAATTTATGAGCACATTTTTTAATGAAATGCTTATGCGTAGTTTAAAATATTTGTTGCGTATCCGCCCTGTTGCACTCACAAAAAAATCTCCCAGTACCCATGCGAAGCACGTTTTCTTGCACTACTTACCACTACAGCACAATTTATTTTTCTAATATAGTAAAGAAAGAAATGTGCGCATTTAAGTAAGAACAAACACAGATACAATTGCGCGCAAACATATGCTTACCCACACACAGGCACATACCTAACACGAAGTACAAGAAGTATGTACAGTGCAATGGCAATGCTTTTTGGCTAAGCAAACGGATGTTTTATTGGTACAATAGAAATGTATTTGTTTGTGTATGGAACATATTTAATGGAACATACTTCGATTTGTATATACGCGTAATTGTGTGTCTGTGTGCTTTCATGCATTTGCACTCTAACCTAAAATCCTTCAATCATTTCGATATGTGCTAAGGGATTATCCGGCAGCTGTGTTTGCGTAGCAATGCAATGAGTGTAAAAAATGTGGGAGAAAGCAAGGGAAGAATGTGACGAAGAAAGAGAAGGATAGAGATAAAGGGTTGCTAGGGAAGTAATAGATGATATAAGTGTACTTTTCTAGAAGTGCCGAAACCCACACACATACATACATGCATACTTATATATGCTCACATAGATGTGTGAAATAGTGTTTATTTCTTTTTTTCTCATCACATACATACATACTTAAATAAATTCGTCTGTCGCCGGAATGAAGACAGCGCTGTGACAACAACGGTGACAGTTACAGCTGCCAACTACTGAATATGGATGAAGCGTGCATCGGTGTAGTTGTGAGCAACACTATAACAATGGAATCATATGCCTGGCATTTGGGTAGGGCGGACAACTTGAGCTGCTCTGGAAGATAGATTGAAAGCAGTTTCATAGAGCGCACAACACAGTTGTCACTAGCTGACAGCTGACTGTGGTGCTGCACTGCGCGCGAGTGACAAGCTAGACCCTGATATTGCCAACATTATCGGCTTACTACCAGCCAACCCCACGCAATTCCGCCACATCTACAATTTGATCACCCACTTACCCACTTTAGTTCAGCTGCTCCCTTCTTTCGGCACAGTCGCTAGTTGCTCATCTGCAAAGCACTCAAAGTAGTTGAAAAATATTTGGCATTCAGCAAAAACGATATTAGCGACAAATGTATACCGCACATATGTGGCCAAATGTAGCTTTGATAAATCTCTTCGAGTATTTTACCCCACTGCGTTTTTTTATAAGTCCAACTAAGGAGTATTACTCAAATGTGTAAGAAAGTATTGAATGTGTAAATGAATGTGTGCGAGTAGCTGTTTATCCCACTTTTTAGCCCCTCAAACCGTCAAGTTAGCAGCCTAAGTGAATAGACAAGTAAGCACAATTGTTGTCTTAGATTGTTGGTAATATAAGTAAAACAAAAAAGCAAAATTGTTTCAGAATATCTGCGCACATTGGTATGTACATATACATATACATGTACATATAGCATGATATTACGACCATATTTCCGGTGAATATACTTACCAGTACCAAAGCCTACTTAATTTATGCGCGACATATCGGTAAATGGCTCAATGACTTCGATTTCCATTACGCACATGGAACTTTAGGACAATCCCGCCGGCGACCGCTGTTGTAACCGTAATTACATATCGCTCAGTCAGAGCTGCCGACTATGCCTGCGTTAAATGTAAACTATTTCTCTCCTTTTTGCTCAGAAAACCGTAACTATTTCACTATTCTCAGAAAACCGCCCGATGAGACAATTGCGTATGTACCACCAATGGTAAAAGCCGTCTAATGGGATAGGCCTCAATGGACCACTAATGATACATGCCGGCGGCAACGTGTTAAAGAGTTGTTTCTGACTATGATCGCCCCTGGAAAGGTATTAATAAACTTCTGAGTGCAAAACTTTTCATGGAAAGCAGGAATAAACCTTTCCAAGGTGGTAGGAAATAGTGAGGCGCTCCGTTTGTGCGACAACTCCAAGTCGCATAAGCCTTTGAGGGCTCTAGCCAAATGAATTGGTGGGGGACTACCATTCGGAAGTACCCTAAGTACTACTTCGAAATCCCGGAAACATACACCAATTTATGGAGCAAGTTGTTTCTAATAGCGAACAATGGTAGGCCTCCGTGTGTATTTCACGTATAAAAAATCTTCTCGTAAAAATCCATTTGCCATTTAGAAACAACATAACACTATGGGCTCCTCAAAGTGGGTGGAAAGAGATCAAAACGCACACCAAAAATAGGAAGAGAAGCTCGGCTAAAAAATGCCCAATAAAGGCTCATACAAATCAAAGTTTCAGACTTCGTGCAAGATTAAAAAAAAAATCGAATTATGCCTATGTTCATAATAATAGCAGCGGATGCTTTCCATTTCAATTCAACCGGGCTATTCGGGTCATGTTCTTCGATTTCGATGAAACTTAAATATGTTGCTCTCTGGTCAAAATAATGAGACACGTATTTTTTTTTCGCCTGAACAAAATTTTTTTCAAGAGTTATCGCCAATTTTGTTTTTCGGCTCAAACTCGATTTTTTTTAATTATATAAGAAACATTTTTTTTTGAATGCTCATAACTTAGTCAAAAATGCACCGATTTTAATAATTTTGGGTTCAAAATGATTGTAATTACTTACACGAGCGATCTCATGTAGAAACAATTCCAAAAAAGTAGTTGAAAATTTTTTATTTTGCAAAAAAGAAAAAAAATTGAAATTTTTTCGAAATTCAATATTTCAAAAAGTGTATTTTTTTTTTATAACTTTTTCCAAATCAAAAGGACATCTCAAACTTTAATTGAGCTGAATGCCTAGTAGCTAAAATGAGTTGTTTTTGAGTAATGAATTTTTGAGTAAAAAACCTTTTTCGCACTCTTGGTTTTTTGCAAAATAAAACATGTTCAACCTCTTTTTTGCAACTATTTCTACATGAAATCGCTCGTGTAAGTAATGGAGATCATTTTGAACCCAGAATTATTAAAATCGGTTCATTTTTGACTAAGTTATGAGCATTAAAAAAAAAAATTCTTATATTATTAAAAAAATCGATTTTGAGCCGAACAACAAAATTGCCGATAAAGCTTGAAAAAAAATTTTTTCGGGCGAACAAAAAAATACGTGTCTCATTATTTTGACCAGAGAGCAACATATTTCAGTTACATCGAAATCGAAGAACATGTCCCGAATAGCCCTTTTGCATTGAAATGGAAAGAATCTATATAAGAAAATTTTTTTTTAACTACTCATAACTTAGTCAAAAATAAGCCGATTTTAATAATTCTGGGTTCAAAATGATCGTAATTACTTACACGAGCGACTTCATGCAGAAACAATTGCAAAAAAGTAGTTGAACATGTCTTATTTTGCAAAAAACAAAAAGTGCGAAACAGGTTTTTTACTCAAAAATTCATTACTCAGAAACAACTCATTTTAGCTACTAGGCATTCAGCTCAATTAAAGTTTGAGATGTCCTTTTGATTTGGAAAAAGTTATAAAAAAAACAAAAATACACTTTTTGAAATATTGAATTTCGAAAAAATTTCATTTTTTTTTCTTTTTTGCTAAATAAAAAATGTTCAACTACTTTTTTGGAATTGTTTCTACATGAAGTCGATCGTGTAAGTAATGACGATCATTTTTAACCCAGAAGTATTAAAATCGGTTCATTTTCATTAATGGGCATTTAAAAAAAATTTTTTCTTATATAATTAAAAAAAATCGAGTTTAAGCCGAAAAACAAAATTGGCGATAACTCTTGAAAAAAATTTTGTTCAGGCGAAAAAAAAATACGTGTCTCATTATTTTGACCAGAGAGCAACATATTTAAGTTTCATCGAAATCGAAGAACATGACCCGAATAGCCCGGTTGAATTGAAATGGAAAGCATCAGCGACATATATTTCAAAATTTTGGCTAACTATTTATTTTATATTTAATAATATTTTATGCATTCTAAAAAATGTAGTTTATACCAAAAAAAAAACAGAAGCATATAACATAACTTGAACATATAACTTCACACTTTGTCCTAAATAAAAAAATAAAAACACCATCAAAAATTTAAACTTTTTAATCAGAATTTTTATAAAAATTTCGAGTTTTTTTTCGAGTCGAGGGTTTTTGTTGTGGTATTATGAATTTTTTTCCCCAAATAATTTTGAAAATATTTTTTTCTCCTATAGAGAAAAAATAAAAATTATCAAACTTGCACTTCTTATAACAAAATTTTTCAGACCACTGCTTGGAGCGCCATCTGTGTGCCCCATTTTTCTACCAGAAGGATCACCCAGATAGTTGAGGAGTTTGCTAAAGTAGTGTGTTTCCGCTTCCTCTTGCTGTCGCCACTGACTTGTTTTATCAGGCACAATGCAAATAATGGGCAGACTATTGTGTGGGAGTAAGGATGGAAAGGATAAGTTTTTGGGGTTGAGGAATGAATCCTTTTTTTTTTTAAACAGGGACACTCGGTAAATTTGGGAAAGTGCGTTTAGTGGGACTTGAACCCACAACCTATGGTATGGCTAGTGCACTTACACTAGACTACCGTGGCCACGAAAATCTGATTAAATAGATTAAAATGTTGATACAAATTTTTATAATTTTCTAATTTTGCGCAAAAAGTGAATTTTGAAATTATGTGGCTTTTATAGGAGAATTTTTATTTATTTTTATAAAACAATAAAAAAATAAAACCTTGCAATATGTCGCTCAGCTATTATTGGGAACACAGGAGTATATCGCTTATTTTTTTTAGCTACTATTGTTATCGATATCGATAATTATTGTTTGGCTGCTAAGAGTGGTAAACTGTGTTTACCTTTCCGTTCAGTAAGGTTTGGCAAGCCATCCTGAATGGCTAAATTTTTCTTTCCAGAAAGTACACAGCTTAACATCAACGATATTTGTTTCAAACAACACGAAGAAACTTGTCATACAGCGCCCCACCAGTGACGCCATACGATCAGGCAATGTCAAGACATTTAAATGCTGCAAAATAAAGCAAAGTTTCATCGGCTTTTGGCCGTTTTGATGTGAAATGCATGCATTCGACGCCAGCCTTGTCTGTATTATAATAAATAATGGGCGAAGGGGTTTTTTGCCTTGCTTTCACAATATTGCGTATAATGAACGGTGCAAAATAATTTAACCACTCTATTCTTTTATGCTACATAGCTGCTGATTGTAACAAGGTTTTCACGAAAACCAAACAATGATGAAAGCACTGAAAGCGAGTATTGATTTTTCCCCATTTCTGGGGGAATGCAGTGTTTGTTGGATCGTATGGTGCCAACTAATGCAACGAATCCGCATCTATTTCATATTTTACAATAAATTTCATTGTCAACTATTTTTCAACAAAAAAATTTCTTTTTTCACAAAACCAAAATATTTTCAGCTATTATTTTTGTTTCCATAGGTAGCGCAATGCATGCTAAAACCTTAATAAAAAAGTAAGATTTTAAAAATATATACCCCCGATACTTAAAAAAGAACTAAAAATATGGCACATTTTCCACATATTCCCATACAAATGCATGTAAAGACATAGAGGTTCATCCAGAGCCAAGCTGCCCAACTGAAGCTGTAACTTTTGAAATGATTTTTTTTCATGCTGGTCGAGAATCCTTTCTAAAAGGTTATATCCATAAATTGATAGAAAATCAAATTTTAAGAAGCTCAAGTCTTCAGCTATATTAAAAATTTGTTAAATTCACATTCAGAGCTGAAAAAGGTCTGGCCAGTACTGGGCGTCTAACAGAGGGTTAAAAAATGCAAAAATCCAGCAATATTTCTGATTTGTATTATCGTTTTAAATTCTCAAACTCTTAAAAAAAACTACCGATATTCGAAAACATTTTTAAAATCTACTGCCTTGAGAGGCCGGTAGTAAAATTTAGCCAAATTGGTTTAATTTTTTTTGGTTTTTTGCTATTGTTTAGAAAATGTCTGTGCTCTTAAAAGAAGTTTTATGAAAGTTGAATGAAAGGACAGTTTGTGGATTGAAATGCTCTGTAAGAGTTTTCAGACCTAAACTCATGGGTGCTAACGTGCATAGTTAAAGGTAGTTTGTCTGGGACCTTAGAGGGGCTGTTCCACTGTATATTATTTAATTTGTCTATTTTTTTATTTTCTGCTCAGAACTAACAGCCCATTTTGTTTATCTTTATTTAACGCCAACTCTCGTTCTAATAGATTTTCTTTCGCTTTGCTTGAGAATGTAGAGCGATGCACTTTTTCCCTCTGGGAATTACTTCTGCATACCAGATATGATATCCAAAATATTCCAAGAAAATTCTATGTTTTTTTTATATTCTAATATCTTATTACACTTCTCTGGCTCTTTGGCAAATTTCAGTATTTTATATTTTTATTTCCATTTTTATGTGTAAATATTGAAAATAGAAAACGAAATCGACAATATCACACACTCACAAGTGCACATCCACACATAAGTATATTCATCCAAAAAGCAACGTTCACTTAATCCCCGAATGTGCAGCGCAATTGCACTCAACACTACAACAACAGCAGCATCCACTACTTTGGTGACACAGCATCACATACGCAGCATTTGGGTAGAGCCAGGAAAGTGGACTGAATTTTCGTTAGTAGCGGTGTAGAGCTTGACGACGTTGACATAAATGCTGCTGCCATTGCCATCGCCGCCGCCGCCACCGCTACCAGTGCGACTGAGTACTTTGCTTGCCTAGCAGTTGAATGGCGAAATCAAACGAACTGCGGCAAATGGCAAAGAAGCGATAGGTAGGTCAGGAAGGTAACACGAAAGCAGCGGAGTACAGCAAAGGAATTTCCATGGCGAAGAATGAAGTGCTACAAAAACGAGGGTGTGTGTGTGTTTATATGTGTGCAGCAACTGCATAAGTGTACAAGTAATATCAGTTGAATCAGTGGAATCAGTAGCAAGCGGATGACGGTGCATTGCAATGCTTTACAAAGAAGCTGACGGCTGAATTTGCTAACGCTGCAAGTTGTGTTGGAGCTGCGCGAACAATGCTACCTGTAACTACATCTCTGTAAGCTCAATTCTTCACACACACACACACATACACACATACATGCATACTATGGCACCATACTCACTACTAACAACTTTATTGCCGCTGCAGCAACAGCAGCAGTTGATACTTACAAGTGTAACGATTGCAGCATGCAACAGCAACAAAGAGTTCAAGTTGAGTGTGAGGCAAGAGGATGGCCGGATGGGCAGGTGAAAAGATAAGCGTGTGACATGCACATCAAAGACTACACCGGCTGTCACATGGGGAACGACCAACCAAAGTATCAGTGATGTGTCAGTGGGGAGCAGCCTTCAGCCTTCTTCAGCTAGTGACAACAAAATCGTGACTATCTCATGCACACATACAAATACGTATTATACTGTACATACAATGTGCATGAGCTCGTTTATGTAGTAAGAAAATTTCAATCGCAGTTAGATTGATGGCAGTTATGCAGGATAAGGATGTGTGCGTGTGTGTGTGTTTGCATGAATTTAGGTGGCTGCAGCAATCGATTGGTTAAGGTAAACATAATTTGCCATAGTCAAAACGTGTACGGAAAGTTGAATAAAACTGAGTTGCTGACTGGATAGAATGTTAGTTACTTGTAGAAATATATGTATATTTGTGTGTGTATGGGTAGAATGTGGCAGGTGAATAAAGTTTGTGTTAGTGAAGTGCAGTTGGGTGAAATATTAAGAGAGAATGCAGTGGCTTAATTAATTTCGATTTGAAATTTTGATGAGAGTATGTGCTTGGATTATTCAATAAACTGCAAGAAGAAAAAATGCACACAGCCAGAGCTGTAAACAATGGCAACCGATTGTTGAAAAGTTTCACTAATGTTCGTGATATGTATTTAATAGGTTTTTTATGCTATATATATTAATTCGCATTCCTACGATTTCTTCTCATATACAACTCGGCAAAATTAAAAACCCGCCACATAAGAAAAAGATAAAAAAAATTAAAAATAATTAAAAAAATTAAAAAATTAAAAATAATTAAAAAAATTTAAAAAAAAATTAAAAATAAAATTAAATATATTTCATACTGCAATAATTGATTGCGTTTACACTGACAAAACTAAAGCAATTGACAAAGTGTCGCATGAGCTTCTAGTGAATACGTTAGCTTGCTTGGGCTTTCACTCCACCTTTCTCCAATGGTTTAAGTCATATTTGACAGACAGACGGTGTGTGGTAAAAATTGATGGAATTTAATCGAACCACTTTTCTGCTGCGTCAGGTTTCCGCCAAGGGAGCATCTTAGGGCCGACCACTTCTTTTTGCCATTTTTCTCAATTGCATAAGCAAATGTTTTACCTTTTCGAATTTCTTGCTATTTGCGGGTGATTTAAAAATTTTCCGATCTGTTAAGGTCTCAGTGAATGCTCAGATGCTTCAACTTGACTTGAACAATCTTTATCACTGGCGCGTGAGTTCGCGTCTGTCTTTGAATATTGCAAAATGTTTTCATTGAACATTTTAAGGGGTCAATAAATATTTAACCCATCCTACACCATTTCTAATATTCTACTACAAAATGTAACAGAGTTTACGGATCTTGGAGTTTTATTCCATACGAAATTTTCTTCTCAGTGGCCACATTAATTTTATTCTTTCAAAATCGTATTCGGTTCTAGGCTTCATCCATCGCAATAAATCTGAATTATCTGATCCGTATATCAATAAACTGCTGTTTATGGCTCTTGTTCATTCTCATCATTTGGAGATCTTACGACCAACTTTCGATTGATAGAATACAGCGCGCTGAAAAAATATTTCTTAAGCAGCCATTATTTTCCCTACGATTTGAATCTCATGTTCCATTCTACAACTCTCGGCTTAGGCTAATTAATTTACAATCTCTAGAAAATAGAAAAACGGTCCGTGTTTTGCTAATGGCATCGTCGACTGTCCACTTTTACTTGAACGTATACGCTTTAATGGTCCATAAAGAAGTCTTCGCAGTCTTTACCCTTTTTAAGGGGAAAACTTTAAGACTGAGTTTGCGAGTAAATCACTTTTTGCGCCCGGACCGCGAAGCTATAGTTCTTTATCCAAATGCAACCTGCTTGATTTCGCTTTATCTAGATCTTATTTTATAAGAAAATTAAATTTAGTTGCTTAATATTGTGCTTATATTGATTGCTAACAATTTAGTTGGTTTTCTTTACATTATTGCCTAACCTGTAAGGCATTTTTTACTGTAGATTATGAACATAATTAAATAAAAACCATCTAGCGCAAAAATTTAAACTTTGTACGAAAATTGTACAAAAATTTCAAAATTTAACCAAAATTTTTAACCAGAATTTCTACAATTTTTCCAAGTGAGCAGTTTAATAGCCAGCTAAATACAAGTTTCAAGTGACTTTTGTAGAACGCATTGCTTAATGGTGAGCCACCGATGCCAAATTGCCACGGCAAGTTACACGTTTGAACACCGATCTGTTGATGAGCCTGCAATTAACATACCCCAGGTCATTGCTCAAAATAAAACCGGCGCTATGCAGCATAGTCTTTAAAAATGTCTGAGCTGTGAAACTATGCACATTCAGAGCGTACATTTAAATGAGCGGCCAAAATGGATATTGAAATAATTTTAAAAATTTCTAAAAAAAAGTAGTCAGCTTTTTTTGGATGAATTTCGTGCATGTTTCTTTCAAATAAAAAATAGTTTCATTAATATCAGCAATACAAATGTTTGATTTCATTTGGACATGCCCTTATTGGAAAATCTCATATAATTACATATCTGTGCTCTTTTGACGAAACCACTTAAGTTTACTTAATACTTTTTCTCGGCCTGGCACTAAATTGTTTTGATTTTCTCGACATTTTTAGTAGCCATCTTAGCAAAACTTCAATAAGGAACTAAATTTTTCAATTCCAAATCGGTATTTATTGACCTCAAATCAAAAGCTCTTAAAGTCATAAGAGTACAAGTGGTTTTGTCGCAAGTCCACAAATATATGTAGATTACAGTGCCTTTCTACCCAAATGACTATCACTATCATCATTAAATGACTATCAAAAAAACAAATTGGTATTATAGTTTAAAAATTTGCGTGAGCTATACAATTATACTGTATAACAAAATGGGACGAAACAAAGACAAGCATGCGGTATCGCAATTACAATAGACAAAGAGCTGTAGAATATTGAGCCAGCCGCCGTTTTGAACCTAAACGTCACAATTTTTCTATGCAGTGCCTGGAAATTTTCTTAATTTGGGCTCAGATTAATCTAAGTCATTTGAAAACCTTGTAAACAACTACACTTAGCACGATTATTGAGTCCAAAGGTATTTTATTTATTTATTTATTTATAATTGGTGCGTACACACTTTTTGGGTGTTTGGCCGAGCTCCTCCTCCTAGTTGCGGTGTGCGTCTTGATGTTGTTGCACAAATGGAGAGACCTACAGTTTCAAGCCGACTCCGAACGACAGACATTTTTATGAGGAGCTTTTTCATGGCAAAAATACACTCGGAGGCTTGCCATTGCCTGCCGAGGGGCGACCGCTATTAAAAAAATGTTTTTCTTAAGTTTGGTGTTTCACCGAGATTCGAACCAACGTTCTCTCTGTGAATTCCGAATGGTAATCACGCACCAACCCATTCGGCTACGGCGGCCGCCAAAAGTATTTTACTCTGTTTAAAATTTAATGGCGCATATTTTTGCAGAATATGGCAATCCAATATCTCTTACCCCTGTGGATCATTTTGACGCTTACTTTCGAAGATCTTCAAAATAATATGTTTACAGGGTCCATAGAGGGTTAAAATGTTCCAAAAAAATATTCCCCGGAAAAATTCAGTTAGGATCCTTTCAGACAAAAATAGCGGTAATGGACAATTTATGCACCAAACGGCAGGTATGTAGTCCAATATTCTGAAGCATTTCCTGCCCCATAACTGCCACACCGCATTCTATACTTTTTTCGCCGCTGCACAGTGTTATTAATTCTTACACAACCTGTAGAAAGCAGATGCACAAGTAAAGTCTTAAACAAGAGTGAATCACTGAAATCGAAGTGTTAAATATGTATATAGTCAGAAGAAAAAATTTGCGGTCACCATTGGCATAGCGAACTTCGTCGAATCCATTAAATAAGACATCAAAATGTAATATGATATCGACATTGTCGCTGTTACGGTCCCTGACAGTCTTAGCACCACGCTATCGCACAACAACTACAAACACGTGCAATAGCGAACAACTGCGGCGACACTGTTCCACGGAGACAATAGTGATGCCACAGTGAGCGACATGACGGCCGGCACCAAAAGGCGTTGAGCGAATAAGCACGTAAGCCAAGTGCGAGCTGTTAGAGCTTATGAACTTATGTGCTACAACAGCAACAACACATAGGACGACAACTACAACTGCAACTAGGAGTAGCAATAGACCAACCACAGCTGCAATTACCACAAGAGCAGCACCAACGAAGACGTTAATAATGGCAAATGCAACAATAACAATGACGTTGACGTTGAAAACCGCACCACACACAAAACGCATTGACGGTTACAAAAGCAATGGCAAATTTGAAGGCAAACGACAGAGCAGGCCATATGGTTGGTGTGTTGGTGGTGGTGTTGGTGTTGATGATGGGGAAGGTGGTAAGAAATACGAGTATTATACATACATATTTAGTGGTCGGACATGTGATGCTTGAACGCGAGATGCGGCAAGTCTTTGACAGCCACTATCGAATGTACCACCGGTCGATTGAACGCTTGTTGACAAAAGTAATGGCTGAAGATTGTAAAGCAAGCAAATGAAGTGATGAAAATGGCAGTAGAGTTGTTGATGTTCTTGATGGAGACGAAAACGGCTATATGTATGCAGGTATGCAGGCGTATCTAACTCAACAAAAAAAGAACGCTGTTTGCTAGAAGTAATGAAAGATGAGAGCTGCGATAGTTATCTGTTGGTAATGGGGCTGAATGTCAGTCGAAAGTGAAGTCAGAAGTTCATTCAAAATGAATGTAAAGCGAAGTGGATATGGTATTCTTACAATAGGATTGTTGTTGCTATAGAACAAATATAAACAGGATATAGATTTTTCTTACTTACATACATATGTATGTACAGACATATATACTCAAGTATACACATAAATCAGGCATTAGCAATTCTGCTTGCCAATTAACTGAAGGCTAAATGCGTCACTTGAACATCTCATAACACTTAGAGGGTCAATGGAGCTTCTGCTAGCATTACTACAGCAAGAACAAGTTCATAACTTTGTTGGCTTTGCAGAATAAAGTAAACGTGTGTCTTCACACATACATACACTCATCTGCGATTAGAAAACAAATGGTCGATTCACAGCCGTAATTGTGCGAGCAAAAATATGTGAAATTTCAAAGTTTATCAAAATTTCTTGAGTCGTATATTCGTAGACTTTTGATAAAATAACTTAAATCATAAAGCGCTAAATTTTATATATTTGTTCGAGGAAAAATACATCTATTATTTTTGGGCAAATCGTTTTATGATCGATCTTTAGCTCCTGGGCGATGCTACGACTACTAACATGCCCGCCAACTTCGATTAAGTCTTTGATTTGATCGATATTATTGATATTATCGACATTGTTTTTTAACATCAAAAACGCCTGAACGGAATCGTAGAAATCAAAATTGCACGTAACTAGCCGTTACAGTATCGGCACCATAAACACCATTTCAGCGGAATGTTTTGCATTTTGGTATTTATCAAAAAAATCTGTAAAATGCCCCGCATTTTTTCTTTGTTGACATCCATTGTTAACACCCTGTAAATTACAACTGAATTTACCGAGAAAATAATGGATTTTATTTCCCCAAACTAAGTCACTCATAGCTGAAGCTCAAACAAGGTTGGGATAAAGCTATATTTTATGGTTTAATGCCAACCAGGCTAACCTAACCTAACCCATATATCTTTTTTTTTTTGTGAAAAATCTAAATTTTTCGAGCTTAAAAAAAGTGCAAGTTGCTTTGAAACAAGTCTCGATAAAACAGAAGAAATGTAGAAAAATATGTGGGAAGACAAAGTGAAAAAAAAAAATTATAAACATTTTTAAGAAAAGTTATCTGATAAAAATAATATAAGACACACGTTTTGATTTTATTTTTAAATGCAATTTGCATTTTTTTAACGTTTTGTTGGTTTTAATTGCTCGCCACTGTGCGAGAATTAAAAGTGGGAAAAGGGAATTATTTTAGAAAAAAAAAGTTTATTTACTTTTAGCTTTTGTTTGAAAGGTTAGGTTGGGCTTGGTTGATCCTGTAGATCGCACATAGACTAGAAATTGTGACATCAAATATTCGTATGAAAATTTTAAGAACTTTATATATTGTCTTTAATACACAGTTTCGATAGGCTGCTCAGTTTTTGATCGACCAGAGGTTGAAAATGATGGAGAACCTGAGCAGTTTTTTCGCATTTTGCTAAGTGCGGAGCTAAGGCAGAGTAAGTGTTCCAGAGTTACTCTTGCATTGACTTCATTACACGTTGTTGTTTCAGTTTGGCCGCGTACGATGAAGTGGTACAGTGTCCGGTCAGTATTCCCAATACAAGCTTACACTCTTTTACACTCTTTTCTGGGAAGAGATAAAACATAGTTTGTAGACCTGACATTGCGCCTGCGTTACATGATTTTCGCTATCCTGCATGAGCATTTATTTGTAAATCGAGTTCGTAATTTTTTTGCCATTTTATGTGTCTAAAATAAATAACGTTTTTTATTTATTTTTTCAAAAGTACAGTTTTTTTATGTTAATTTTTATTATTATTATTTTTTTTTTAATACACATACATATGAACCGAACATAGTTTTTATAGAGAGGTTAGGTTAGGTTGACCTGGCTGGCTGAAAGCCACCACATAGACCTATTGGTCCTTAGTGGTACCAGATGGAGCTTGACCCTTATGTTTCTTTGCAGTAGACATCTTGTAATACGTCTGCGTCTTTTGCGAATCTAAGTAAACTTTGAAGCTCTAACCCCGAGAGGCATTCTAACTTCTCATATTGTAAAGCTCCTAAGCATTTTAATCTGGTTGTAGCTAACGCAGAGCAAGAATATAGAAGGTGTTCCAGAGTTTCCCTCTCTTCTAGTTCATTGCAATATGTGCAGCTATCGTTGTTTGTAATTCTTGTATGCGTGCACCGCTAGCAAATTGTGGCCTGTCAGCATACCTACGTTAGTTCTACTTTCTTTTCTGGACAGAGCTAGTACAAATCGGACGTAGTTATCTGCATCCTGTGCACACATGATTTTCGCGGGGTTTTTTGGAAAAACAAAAACAATTTTTTATGCAAGGTGGAAGATTTATAATTATTGAAAAGTGGCGTCGTACGTCATATGTAGCCATAATTGACACTTGGGAGCTGCAGTAAGTAAAAAGAAAAGAAATGAAGCGCGTTAAGGTCAAAATAAAGATTAGCATCACTCAAAGCCATTTTTTTTTCATTTAGTAAAGAAGTTATGCAAAAACCAAGTTAGATGATTACTTGTATTGTATTTGTAATTTGATTTTATAATATACAGATTTTATAATATACCAAAATGTGTCAGAAAATTTCAAATAGAAAGAAAAATTGCTTTTGAAGATAAAACTGAAACTATTTTTTATTGTACTTTATTTATTTATTCAAATATTTATAAATTATAATATTACACAAGTAGGGCAACTACCAGACTGGATTTGTTTTATTTTATATATATTTCATATATATATATATAGGGTTGGCAACTAAGTAATTGCGAATTTTTTTTTAGCAAAGACAATGTTTTCATGGAACTAAATAACTTTTTTCTGTAATATATTGCCCATTTCAGGCAGCATCATAATCCCACGTTCACAAAACTTTTTATTAGCAAACAACTGAATCGGATACGATTTGACATCATCATCATTATTGAAATGTTTACCATTAAAGGAGTTTTGTAAAGATCACGGTCACGACTATATGGTGGATGTGGCAAAACATCCCAAACAAACTCCAATAAATTTTGCCGAGTGGCGAAAGATGTGTGTGGCGTTGCATTGTCATGATAAAATACAATACTTGTTCGATTTGTAAATTCGGGCCGCTTTTCTTCAACTGCATTATTTAATTTCGTTAGTTGTTCAATGTAGACATCAGAATTGACCGTTCGGTTGGGTGGTAAGAGTTCAAAGTAGACAATTCCTTTGTAATCCCGCCAAACTGATAAGAAAACCTTCTTTTTGTGTATATCAGCTTTTGATGTTGTTTGAGTTGGTTCACCTGACCTTGTAAACAACCCATTTTTCATCGCCAGTTATGAGTCGTTTTAAAAATGGATCATTTTCATTACGTTTCTTTAGCAAATTGCAGCTGTTAATGCGTTGCGTTAAATGCATTTCTTTCAGTTCGTGAGGAGCCCATATATCGAGTTTTTGAAGATAGCCAAGTTGTTTTAAGTGATTTTCAAGGCATGTATGTGATACATGAAGCTTCACTGCAATCTCACGTGTTGTACTGTGACGATCCGAATCGATTATTGCTTTGATTAGGTCGTCATCAACTTCAACTGGACAACCAGAGCGTTTTTCATCTTTGAGTCAAAAATCACCAGAACGAAATTTGGCAAATCAATTTTGACATTGCCGTTTTTTTAAGGCTTTGCCACCATAAACAGCAATAACTTTTTATGAACTTGCGATGCGGTTTTCCCGTTGCGGAAATAAAAAAAGCAAAATATGACGAAAATGTTCCTTTTGATTTTCCATTTTTCAACGAACGCCAAACGAAAACTAAGCAACCGATAAAAAATTTTTGTTACTTATTGACAGCTGAATTGCCAACTATCAAATAACAAAATGTGTTTTACATTTGTACTACGTCTGCAAACCTAAAAAATCAGCTGAAACCATCTATGAGTGAAATCCGCAATTACTGAGTTGCCAACGCAATATACATATTTTTTTAATATTGTGGATATTTTGTATATTTTTTATATATTAGGGTAAATAAAAAGCTGACCATTTGCCTTTAGTGGACCTTTTCTCACAATGTATACATTGCATCTGGTCATATGCCGATTAAATGATGCCTAAGGCTAAATTTAAAAAATGTAGTTTGCAGTTTGTCAATGCCAGCTGCATATTACAGTGTTCCAAAATGAGTGTAAAAAACAGGAAATTTAATCAAACTGAAAAATTGTATCAGACGTCCAATCTAATTAGTGTCTTTAGGGACTCTATGCAATACCTAAATACTAAGATCTAAGTTTTGGTTCTAAACACTTCCGCTCTGGTGATATCAACGTGGAAGATGAACCAAGAAGAACCAGGCTCTGGTAGGCATGTCGATAAAATAATGAAAATTGTCGACACTGGGCGAGATGTAAGCACTTATTCACTGCACACTGCACAAGGACAAGAAGTGAAGACCAGCAGAATTTTTATTATCTGATTCAGATAAGTCCAACTATGTTAATGTCAGTGTCGAAGTACTACTAAAAACGCTTAGATTTTTTCCCTTGACTTAATTTATAAATAAACCCATTGTATGTGCTTAGTCGTACTGGCAGTTTACTCAAGGTGGCTCAAAATCAATCACTCCTTCGAAAGGTTTGTCATTTTTGCAAATGGTGTTGCAAGTCAATAAGTTTTGACACCAGTGAAATAGACAGAGACGGCATACAAACGGATAAGCGATGGAGCACGTAAAAAATAAAATAGAGTTTTTTGTCACTCAAAATTAATTTCTTTTCTCTCTTCTATTTAGTAAAAAAGTACCTATATACAGCCTCAATGTAGGTTTGACTTAATACAATATTTTCAAGTCTAGTGTAATTTACAAAAAAAGAGTATTACGTATTGATCTACCAGAAAGATGGGGAAAAAGTAGTAGCCAGCGATGGGCAATACTTTCAATGATTCACTAGTAACCATTTTTTCAGAATAAAGTTGTATTTTCATCAAAAAAAACAGCGGGAACTTAGTTGCGCACCTAATAGTTTTCCACATATAACAGCATATTCTCCTTTTACATAAATTTCTTTCGGTGTAAATCTCCTGTTTAAAATTTTCTGAGCACCGCCTTTAATGAGACGACACCAGTGTGCGCTGTCAGGCCACCGCATGCGACATATGACAGCTGATGCCCGATGCCTTTAACTATTTTGTACCTAAAAATGTGCACCCATACGTACTTACTGATACGCTAAGCTTTCCAAAATTACAAATCAACGAAAAACAAAACTACACTTCGTGCTAAAGCGTCCAAATGTAGGAAAATCAAGTGATTTCGTGGACGTTCACGTACTGCTCCGCAAAACTTCATCAAAATCACAGGCACTTGAGGTGGCCATTTGAAGTGCATTAACAAACAAACGCGCACACACGAGGCACCTATGGCCACGAACATCAGATATACCATATACGAGTATATGTATGCAATACATGCATATATGCCCACTTTTACACACACACTATGAAGGGGTAACATTTGTAGTTATAAACGTTTGCTAGCCCAATTTGTCCTCTCTGCGTGTGTACAAGTGCTCGTGTGTGAGCACAGTTATTTGTGTGTGCCTGTGTGTGTGTGTGCGGGCATGTCTGGATTTATGCGGTCTGTGTTGATATACATATAGTCCGGCCCTTTCACCGCCCATTGCCGTCAGCATGTCGTCGATGCCCATTCATTCCATCTTCGTGCGAAGTGTCTCAAATTACGCGCTACGTGATTTGTCAACTTGGTGCTGTGCACACGCAGACGCACTCTCACACTGTACACCAATAAAAACATTATCAGCCCAAACTATAGACGACATCGGCTGACGCAAATGACTGTAATGATTTGCAACATGATTTGCAAATTAGAAGCAAAAACTCGGTTGTTTTTCACACTACAAACTCTCTCTGTTTCTGGTCCAGAATTTACAACCAAATTCGTTGCTTTGACTAGCCTAGTTGTTTTGCTGTCTATCCTATTTTTGCACAGGCATCTGCTAGAGTAGCCCATTCCGGTATTTTTTAAGTTCCAAAAATTCCGGGATTGTTGGAAAATTTTTGGGAAATGTAATTTCTTACTTAAAAATGCTCATTTATAGCAAAAACTGATTTTAACTTTGTGGCAAATATGGATAAGTTTGAACAGTTTCCTTGTTTTTTATATAAAAAACGGTACTTATATGGGTGGTATGTCCAAAGTTGATCAAAAAATTCACGGAACAACCGCCAGATGACGCTCTAAGTGAATTGATTTGAGTTCTGTTTTTTCTAATTCAGAGTTAGGCTGCCTTATCTGTGGTTATTTATTGGTGGTGTCCTGTCTCGAAATCTCGGATATGAAAAAGATTTTTCTAAAAGTAATTGCCCCTCGAATGCTCCTTAAGAAACGAGCAAGCTGGTTTTCGCCCTCACCGAAGTTGTGTCGACCAAGCCAACACACTTCGTATTATAGTAGAACAATCAGTTGAGTGGAGAGACTACAATTCTTTATCAACAAATGCCTCCGCATCATCTGCAGAATATTCTAGCCAAACACCATCTGTAACGACGCACTGTGGGGATTAACGAACAAGGAACCCATCACACTGGACTGGAACCCGCAAGGGAGCAGAGGTCGCGGTCGACCAAAAACGCACTTGGAGGAGGTCGATGCTGCGTGAACTAGCAGATGCCGACATCTCATGGAACGCTGCAAAAACAGCAGCATAGAACTGTGTACAATGGAAGAGTCTTGTCGAGGCCCTATGCTCCCGAAAGGAGTGAACAAGGAAAAAGAAAAAACTGCGTAAAAGTGTCAATATGTACGCCACGTATAGGACGAGGAGCTTGACCAAATGCCAATAACAAAGGGTATAAGTCTGAATTATATATTCATGTACCCAAAGTGACGCAAAATTAAACATCCAATTTGGTTTTTGGATAATATTTTTATTTAATAACTAGCAAACCCGGCCCCCTTCGCTGAGCACACTAAAATAGAATAGATATGGTTTAGAACAGAAAATGTATGATTTTCATATTATTTATTTCTTTATTCTTTATTCAAGCGTTTTGGCATAAACAATATTTTTTGTTTTTCTATTTGTTTTTGAGTAAATACAATATAAAATATAAATTGAAAATCAGGAAAAAAGAAGATTGTTGTTAAATTTCAAATCAACGCATATGAATAAACAATCGTCTTTTTTCCTGATCATCCATGAATTTTTCGTTTCAATTTATATGTTTTATTAAGCATTGGAGCTTTTTTAACCATTATCCATTCATATTTTTCAAAAAAAAAACGAAAAAAAATTTTTTTTCCACGAACACATAATTTCATTCGGATTTCACATTAAATTCTCAAATTTCGTAAGAAATTATTCACTGTTCCAAAATCCACTCCAAAAAAATTCACAAACAATTTTTACATGTTGCACTTACGTTTTTTCCTTATGGCATCCAAATCATCTAATCCAAAGAAATATTGACACATTGTAACTCACACTGTCAATTTGACAGTTCAGTTCCGCCCCAAGCGTTAAAAAAGTAAGCGACATTATGGCTGGTTCAAAAGAACGCTGTACCCGTTGCCACTTCTCCGAATTACAACCAAACTTTACGAAACCCATTTTCAATACTTACTTAACAATGTGCGTAAGTTTGGTTTAATTCGGTTCAAAGACACAGCGGGTCCACGTTTTGGCATATATTTCGAGACCCTAGTCATCAATAGGTATGAAAATTACCCCGTATTAAAGCACTTATCAACAGCTTTCATTTGATATCCATATTGTACAAACACATTCTAGGGTCCACGTTTTGGTCTCTTTCTCGAGACCCTAGTCACGGAGCGGATGGAAATACTCTGAACTAAAGCATTCACCAACAGCTTCCATTAGATACCCATATTGTACATACACATCCGAAGGTTACCCGGGTCCACGTTTTGACCTATATCTCGAGCCCTATTTCCAAAATAAAATATAATCCATGTTACTCGTGGATGATGTAGCTTTCGAATGGTGAAAGAATTTTTAAAATCGGTCCAGTAGTTTTTGAGCCTATTCATTACAACCAAACAAACAAAGTTTTCCTCTTTATAATATTAGTGTAGATAAAAATTAAATACATACAAATATTATTTTTATTTTCTTACAAAGTAAGTTTTTACTTGCAGTTGAAATATCCGTTGAAAGGACGAATTCCAATTCCAAGACGAAGAATCTTATTGTCCCATTCCACTTGGCGTTAGCTTTCCTAGAACATAATTTGCAGATTCTTCGGTCTTGGCTCGTCTCGGTGTTTAAGTTCGCAAATTTTTTATCACTTTCTATTTCCTTCAACCATGTATGTTGTGGTCTACTTATGACTATATTTAACGAGATTTGAAGACTTCCACGAATAAATCGATTAGTGGCATTCTTTTGTCACATAGCATCAGCATAAGAATTTTCCATTTTAACCCTATGTTGCATGTCTTCATTGACTTCCCCTGTATTTCTTATAACGAAGCCTCATTAATTAAGCATAGAGATCTCATTTATAGGGCTGCCGTCCAAAGAAAAAATGATGAACATTTTTATTTTGAACTTTACGCGGTCCATTACTTTTGTGTTTGTATACTACAGCTGTCTAATATCAATAAATCTAATATTATTGACGTACGATGCCATTTGCAAAAATTAAAAAATCCTCCAATAGGCTGCCTACTTTTGCGCCAGCTTGAATATAAAACCCATTCACTTATTACTTATCATTTGATAGCAGACCTTCTCAAACTATATCGATGCAATATTTTTCGAGTTAAGTTATTGAAGAACAAAAATGTTTATTTAAATTCCGGGACTAGTCCCGAATCGAAGAACTTGATATCCCCAGCAGCTATATACCTCTCTCGCTGCACTCCAACAGTCTCTGAGCGCTGTTAGTCTTCCATGTAAATATGCTTGCCCCAGCGCCTCCTTCTTCTTCTTCTTCTTCTCATACACATATACTGATTATAAGTCATGCAACAGCCTGCCTCAAGTCATTAAGTCATAGACTTTTGTTAAGTTAAGCTGCTTAAAAACAGGTCACTCGAGCAACGTAAATACCTATACATACATACATATATATGCACGCTCACAAGCACATATATTCACATACTCGTTTCTATTGGCATCTAATTTTCCTTTTTGGGTATTTTGCAGAAGCTTGCGGTATTATAATTTTCCACAAGAAATATTTTTGCTCCTCTTCAAATTGTTTTATTGTGTTAACAACTTATTTGTCACACCGATTTGCATTTGAATAGTGTTTGACAATTTTATAATGACCTATTCATTTAGGCCTGCAGTAAGTGGCTTTGAGTATCCAGCTAAATTTACACCTACATACTATATATACACATATAAATATATTTATATATAAATACTTACACACATAAATACATACATATGTACATATATACAATAGTTCATATGCAGCTTATAGTGAAGATAAGTGCGAAACTTGACTTGTTAATCTTTGATGCATGGATGCCACATAAGTCTAAATGAAAGGTGTTTCAATAGATATGCTTAAGTTTTAAATGAAAATAACTCTAGTTGCATATATGAGAGATGTCGACATATTTAAAAAAAAAAATTAATTTAAAACCAACTTCACCTTTAACTGGAGACCTCCAGTCTGGAAGTATGGTCCATAAAACGAAAATAAATTCAATCGTGTCTTCGTTTTTATGGATATCTTTAAAATTAATGTCTTCTTATTTAAGTAAATGTTTTTCTTTTTTGTTTTTGCGGATGAGGAGGTTTAAAATGCATAAAGGTTTAGGGGTAGTCAGAATTTTCAAAAAATTGGATTCTTTGTTGTTGCATTTTCTTAAAGTCTAATGCCTTTAAAATCTGGTGAATACGGTGGCTGCTCACCTAATTTGAACTTTAATCGATGGATTTTAGCCATTGCCTTTGTCCTGATGAAAGAGAAGTTAGTTTTGTTCCATTGTTAGCGAATGCGGCAGTCATTGTGCACACAGCTTTCTGAAACCCAATACTTCAGTCAAAATATTGCTTACACCGCCCAATGAGCTGCCTAGTCCTAGGTAAATCTCTCGCAGGCACTCGACGATTTTCCTGTTTTTGGACGTGGGTCGCACCTATGCACGCATGACCCCGACTCCTTTACATAACTGCCATAGGGAGCAGGGAGTACAGTAGTACATAAGAGGCTTTAAAATGGCATAGCAATGCCAAGATGATACACTAGGAAAGGACTTTTTGTACGCAGTTTGAAACCGAAAAGGTTGACTTGAAAAAAAAGATAGCAAAACCAATTAAGGTCACCGCCCTCCTTGATATTATACTTGAGCCAAAAAAAACTGGTCCGCTGTTTGCAATGAAAATAAAATCATCACAAAATTCCGTTGCACGAAAATTTTCATAGAAAAACAATAGGCCGCTCCTCCTCCGCGACAAAGAGAAACGGAGCAGGGGTGGGTTTTTTATTGGGGAGAGGATTTTTAATGCGGTGAGCCGAAAGGCAAGCCCCACACTTTGGCTTTTCATGCTTTGTGCCACCGCTACAAAAAACCAAAAAAATTACTAGGAAAGTTTTGAAGTCAAATACCCACAAGCGATAAAATAAACTATTGCAGGATGGAGTAAAATATCGAACTTCATATAGGCAATCAGTTCAATGGGGAATCTATAACTAATAGTGAAGAGATTTATAAAGAGTTCTCTATTAATGACCTCTAACCGAAAAGTAGAAAAAGTTCATATACATAAATATGGTTTGTGGTTACTTAAGCCTTGACTTTCTTGTAAGTAAGCCTTGAAGCAAGATTCTGTTTAACAGCAAAAAAAGAAAAAAATCAACTCAGTCACTTTCCGTCCGTCGATTGCGCGTTCGGGGATAACAACATGCTTGTATGCCTGCCTGTATATACATACAAAAATACCTACATACGCCTGTGTGTAGTAGTTGAAATGATATCCGAAGAATGCCACATATGTATGTACATACATACATACATACACACAAACAGATGTACATGGCGACTTCAATATGCTCAAATTATGCATAAACTTTTGCTTGCTTTGCTGCTTTCAGCCTGTCATCTATCGTCTGTGTCGCTGTGACGTTTTGATTATTGTTCTACAAGGTTATGCATATACACAGCGCATACATGTGAGTATGTGCGCGCGTGTGTTTATAAATCTGGTATTATATGTATTTATAAAAATGCTGCTGGCAGCCAGACAGTAGTACAGGACAATTTAATATATTTATGGAATATTATGAATATTGTAAAAAATGTCACCAGCTTTGCTCGAGCGCGTTGCAATGAGTAAAGCGAACAAGAAAACTGATAGCAACACTTTGGACGCCATATTGGCCGCCAAAAAGTGTGCTATAAAAATAAATTTGCATAAATTTAAATATACAGATGCTTGTGCAGCGCAGGTACACACACACATACACACATCCATATGAAGGATAGGCATGCATATACACATAAATATATGTATGTATGTATATGAAAAATAGTTAAAAATTGGATTTTAGCCTGATGAAAAAAAGTTGTTGCACACAGGCTTGGCAAACGTAAAGCTGTACTGTGCATAAAGAACGTAGATATGGTCCCGCATATATGGAAAGCATAGCAGGAAGACGTAGCCTGAAGCCAGCAGCAAGAAGTCGATACAGACTTTGTATTCTTTTTACTTTTACTTCTTATTTACTTTTAAATTTTTTCTCTCCTCCACTTTTGCCAATATTTTTGACAGCCTTGTACTATCACTGTTCGTAAGACTTTTGGTGTCGATTTTGGTCCTTTGCCATCGCTCGTCAAGCTAAAAGAAATACGTGCGTGCATATACTTAGATTCTTAAGTGTGTGGATGTGTGTATGTGCGGACGTACTTTTAAAAAAGTCTGCTTTGTCATGTACACCATATTTTCCAATACTTCTTTTCCATCTGCGGCCCCTTCTCAAAGCTTTTGTCATTATAGGCGTGCATGGGTATGTCTGTAGAAGTATACGGAAATAAATAAATTATGAAAATGTTCAATAGCTTCAGGATATTGGGGCGATGACATCCATGACGTGGCTGCAATAAATTTAAATTTGAATTTGAATTTTCTATTTATGTCTTGCGCAAAAAAAGAAAAACACAAGAAAATTTTCATATTTGGTTGCTGGAGTTTTTTCTCTATGCCGCAAATCCTCCCTCTTACTTGCACATAATCGGATTAAATGTGTGCTTAAACTTTAAAGGATTATTTCTAACCGCTAAGCGCGTGTTTACTTTTCTGAATTAAGTGACCAATCAACTTATGTCAGAGTTCGAGCGATGTCATATCCAAAGTATAGGATTATATCATATTCATCGCTTTTATGGTTTTGAAGTTATAATTATGTTATATGTATATACTAGGTTGTTCAATAAGTTTTGCGGTTCGAAAAGAGAGCGTTGCTGCTAGTCAACATTTTTTTTGTTATGTTGGTGCACTCTTCAGGTATGGGAAGTTTCACTATTATCTGTCAATTCATTCTTTGTTTACAAGCGGTTTACTATCGAGGTGTAGCAGTATTTTCTAAAATTAAAAAAAATTAAGTATCGTGCAGTGATTGATTTTAGTTTTATTTTTGGAAAGTGTAAAAGCAAGGGAAATTTATTTACAAATGTTGAAAGTGTAAAAGGACTTTTCATCATCAATTAGTACAGTAGAAAGATAAGTTGCTGAATTTAAACTTGGTCGTAAAGCGTTTTTCAGTAAGAGCGCTTCAACTTTTTTTTTGAATAAAACACAAACGGTTTGACTTTTTTAACTAATTTCTTTTTTATTATCGAGTTTGAACATATACATTTAAGTATGAAATTCGATTTTTTTTGCATGACCACCGCGTGCACGTTTTACGAAGTCCAATCGTTGAACCCAATTTTCGACCACTCTTTTGCATAAATCGGCCGAAATTCAAGCAATTTCGCGTTCAATATTGGCTCTGAGCTCACAAATCGTCGCCGGCTTGTTACTGTAGACCAATGACTTCACATAACCCCAAAGAAAATAGTCTAGAGGCGTCAAATCACACGAGCGCGGCGGCCATTCGACCGGTCCATTTCTGGAAATAATGCGTTCATCGAACTTACTCTTCAACAAATCAATTGTAGCGTGTGCTGTGTGGCTTGTGGCCCCGTCCTGTTGAAACCACATGTCATCTAAGTCCATACCATTCAATTGCGGCCAAAAATAATCGTAAAAATGGGCCAATTACGCCGCCGGCATGTAAACCGCACCAAACAGTGATTTTTTCGGGATGCAACGGTGCCTCATGAATCACGTGTGGATTGCTTTCTGCCCAGTAATGCATATTTTGCTTGTTGACAAAGCCATTGAGCCAAAAGTGAATGGGCCGTAAAATGGCCGTAATGCTCTTAAAGTAGCAGCAACGGAACGATTATTTTCATAAAAAATTTGCACGATTTGCAATCGTTGCTCAAGTGTGTAGCGTTCCATGATGAAATGTATACTAATGAAGTTTACAAATGACAAGCGAAAAATAAAAAATATTGTGTCGTTCGCCCTCCCTATCGGAGAAAAGTTGAAGCGCACCTATTGAAAACCGCCTTATAAGCCTTGAAAACGATCTACGTGATGGACGTACAAAAAGAGCAACAACACCAGGAATCGAGGAAAAAATACAGGATATCGTATTAAAAAATCGTCGAATGGCTGAAAGAGATTTAGTAGAGACCCTAGTCATCTCATTTGGCAGTGTAAGCAATTATTTGGCTGAAGAATTGGTTTTCAGAAAGCTGTGAACAGATTTTAGAAAGTTTTCGAAAGGATAAAGTGGATTTTTTGCCTCAATTCATTCTTGAGAATAGATTTGGGGATATTACCAGGATTCTACAATAAATCAAAAAAACAGGCTAAATAGTGGTATGAACCTGGTTCTTCTTCTGCGGAACGAGTTCGTGTCCAGAAATCGGCCAAGAAGGTGTTAGCATCAGTTTTTTGGGATGGGAAAGGAATTTTGTTTGTGGATTACTCGCAAACTAGTAAAACAATAAACTCTGAATATTATTGTAAGTTTTTAGACCAGCTAAAAGAAAAAATTCGTAAAAAAATACCCAGTTTGCAAAAGAAACTCAAACAAAAACTCTTTTTCATGATGGCAATGGATAAAATCCATCGATTAAAGTTCGACGTGTAACTGTTGGAATTGTTGGAAAATCCACCGTATTCACCAGGTTTAGCGGTATTCATCCATTTCCAGACCTTAAAAAATATTGTAGTCCTTCCATATTCTCACTTCAGGATTGCAATTCATATATTAGAGTCTTTTTAAAACATGAAGTCGTGGTTTTCTTATCGAATCACAAAACTTATTGAAACTTATGCAAATACTACAATTAGCCATCAGGCCGACTGTAGCTGTAGGGCTTAGCCTTCGACAGGCAATAGCAAACCTTTGTGTGTAGGCTTATATTTCAAACGGCTTCTTATAGAAATCATCTGCACTGCCGAGGTGGCGTGAAACCATAGGCCCTTTCATTTGTGTAACCACATCAAGTCGAACACCGCAGATTGGAGGAACAGCTCGGCTAAACACCAAATAAAGGGTGCAAACGGCAATTATATATTTGTATGTTAATCCGCAAATGATAGAATTTGAAATTGGCGCGATTTGCAAAATATTATTGAATAATTTGTAATGAAAGGAATGCATGTTTTGAATGGAAACTGCTAGAAACCCATCTGTAGGACAAAAAAACCAGAGGGGCGAAAAGAAAAACGTGATGTTCGTTTCAGCGTTTTATTGCACACTAAACTTAAATCTATACAAGTAAAAGGAATTGAGGTAAAAAAAGAAATTAAGTAGGATTCGGGTTGCCATTTAGTTACAATTTCATTATTTTCCAATACCATCACTTTTGTCATATACAACGATTTAGTGTGAGATGTTTGTCATTTTAATAAGAAATCTACAAAATGGATTTTATAAATCGGAATTAAATCAAAGCTTTTAACCGGACGATTGATTTTTTAATATGAATTTAAGACATGAACACTTATTCTTAAAACCATTACTATTTTCCTCCATTATGCCTAAAAAACATAAAGTACTTAAAAAATATATTACAAAATAAAAAAAAAGTTAATCTTTAAAATTTGCCTTAAATAACGAAACAAGAAATATAAGCCCCGTTCGCACAATTGAGTAATCACAAAAGCATAACAAACGGATTAAATTTTAAGTATCCATTACAACATACACTCGCATACAAATACAAACTATCTGTGTGTATGTATGCATAAACAAATGCAAACTGGCAACTAGACAAATAAAATAGCAAGCAATAACACATACTATAAGTGTATATAGAACCTAGTATCCCTGTAGGGAAATTATAAGTTGCCAACAAAGCACTTTAAAATGTCACCAAATAACCAAGCAACCTGCTGCCGAGTTAGAGTAGTCCCATTTTACTTCCTTTAGAACCATTTCATTCTATTATGCGCGCGCGTCTTAATGGAAATATTCATCAGTCACTCTGTGCCGCAAGTGGTACTCACTCATAGTTGCATTTCATTGTTGACAGTATAACAAAGCTAAGCGACTCGCACTTCCTACAGGAATTCTACAAATCGCACAATAATTTCTGCCAATACAAAGCGTACAGTTAGAAACATACATACACGCACACACACACACAAACACAGACACATAGCGTACGTACATAGCATAACAATATAAGCACACAAAAGAGCGCCACTTAAATCGGAAATATTGATAAATGATCTGTTTGCGCGCACAATTCCCCATTGTTCACTGGTGCGCCAAGAACGCAAGCTGCATGCTGCCTGCCGCCTCCCAAACCAGCCACCTATTTCAAATTGGTAGTTTACAACTCACCTAAATACATAAGTACACACATTCTCATTTTCCCACTCAAGCAGCAGTCGCTCCACCTCATCCGCCTTATTCTCCGACCACCACTCTTCGGCCATTTCCTCGACCTCTCATCCGATGCCATTCCACTCTTATTTTGTTTGTTTCCTCGTTCCAGCTGTCAATTGTGTAACGGTTGCGTTGCGGTCTTTTGGGCTGTTGGTCGGCTGTTCGGTCGGTCGGCAGTTCGATTTGTTGAATTGCCTTGTGTATTGGTCGGGTTCGCTGTGGTGTTATGAGTAAAATGTATTCAAGAGTGTACGAGTATATTGGGGAATCGATAGATATTTATGTGAGGTGTGCAGTAGTAGTTGATAAAGTAGTCAAAGGTGGAGGCGAGAGCCTGTCGTTGGGTGTTGGCGCATTTGCTTTCGGTACTTAAAATGTTTATTCACAAAAATTCACCTGTCTATGTGGGTAATATATATGTGCAGCGTGCCGTGCACAAAAGCTTACATCAGAAAAGTTGAAAAGTTTAAAGTTTTACAACTCTCGCCACGAACTTCGATAACATAAGAAGACGCTGCGAAAAACAAACAGAAATGGCACTCAGGTGTTCTTCAGGCAATTCGATTGCAATTTTTTTGTAGGTAATTTTTAAATTTGCCACTCTCATACATGGCGACGCATTGTAAATTGTGACTGCATTAGTAGGTCTCATAGATGAAAGTTTCGGGTGTGGTTTTAAAATCTTTAGAACTTAAAATGATAATACACAACATAAATGTTGATGGAATGCATTTTTATTATACGAAGTCCGGCACGCGAAGTGTAACCAACTAAAAAGGCTATACATTTAGTTCGGAAATTTACTTTTATGTATTCAATTTAAAGTAAAAAATGTGTTAAAATAATACAAAATTAAGAATCAATTTACTTTTGCCTGATATGACCAACTTTTGCCTTGACCATGGCCATGAGATGGTCCAGAAACGAATCGCACTCGCGGATAATCGCTTTTTTCAGCGCCTCGAGACTGGTGAATCTTTTAGTTCGGACTTTGCTCTCCAAAGGGAATAATACATCGGATTTGCGTCTGGTGAATTAAGAGCCATTGAGTGGACGTTATAAAGTTCGGAGCGTTATTTTTGAGCCATTATTGGTTCACTCGAGCTTTGTGAGACGGTACCAAGTCCTGGTGAAACGTCCATGGTCTGCCACCGAAATCTTTATCTACCCTAGGCTTCAAAGCAACCTCCAGAATACTTCCCCGTTAATATTTCGCATTTAACTTGACACCAGGCTCGATGAAAACGATTGGAGAGCGCCCATTTGCGGTTACAGCGGTCCAAACCATTACCTCCTGGTAGCCAATCGAAAATCGACTCAAGTTCTGGTATGAACGGTTGGTCAAATAAACCCTATCGTTTTGCGAGTTTACGAATTGCTCAATTTGAATAATTTTCTCGTCAGAACACACAATGTTCGGAGCACACAAGCGAAGCAACTCCTTCGCTCTCTCAAGTCTGACTTGTTGTTGCTTTGGTGTGAGATCATGCGCCTTTTGGGCCTTGTAAGGCTTGACTTTAGGATCATTTTTCAGTATGCGACGAATGCTACGGTCAGATTTTTTCAGTTTTTTCGCCATTTCATTGACACTTCTTCGGGAATTTCGCTCAAGTCGCTTCTTCACTTTTTGAACCAATTGACGTGACGTTGCAGTCTTTTGATGACCACCTCCATGACGTTTTGCGATGCTACCAACATCATTGTAACGAGTAATGGTGGGATAAACAAAAACTTTATTTACTTTAAGGTGATCGAGCTCACGAAAAAATCGCTGGTTGTAATTTTCCAGCAAAATATAATGCAATCACACTATTACGATTGAAATCCATTACTCATTTTCTTGGCTTGCGTTTACTCTCGGCAAAATGCTTCCGCGGGCTTGTAAACCGTACTCTGGACTGCCATTTAGCCAACTAACAGACAGCTAGTGCCCGTGCATCAGCTGCGCAGGCTGTCTGTCTGCCGAACCCTGATTAAGTTTTTCTGCACATTAAGTTCGTGTATTTAAAAAAATGCCTGCTTTTTGCTGCCTTTTTTAGAGTTTATATAGTATTTTGCACAATACATAATTAAAGGCTTTTAAATATCTTCATTTATATTCTCTCATTTTCTACTCGCCTTTTCTGCAACACCTTCTAAACCGAGCTAACTTCCGTTTCAAGCTAAATTACGCCATTTAAAAGTCGCCCAGCGTGTGACAGCTAAGTGCTCCTATTTTTTTTTTTTTCTGAAACACTGCATATGCGAGGATACCTCAGCGATTCGAGCACCTCAGGCAATAAAAATATATAATACTTAGTAATGGCAAAACAATGAGATGAACAACAAAACAACAGAGTACCCAAAAACAACAAGTATGCCAGAAAACAATAGGCAATATGCCGATATCGCTATCGATGTCGATGCCGATGTTGATGCTGATGCTGATGCCGACGAGCTGATAAGCATTGGCGACATTTTAACCGCAATACGACGGCT
This sequence comes from Anastrepha fraterculus, assembly GCA_037575425.1. NCBI lineage: Eukaryota > Metazoa > Arthropoda > Insecta > Diptera > Tephritidae > Anastrepha > Anastrepha fraterculus. The sequence goes on from JAYXIM010010293.1 coordinate 180,388, forward strand.
GCTTTGATGGCGGTCGCAGGATAGTAAATTACAAAGAGTTGGGAAAAAGGCTGAAGCAGAGACTGAGAGGTGTAAGAGTTGAGCAAAATAGAAACCCAATGCGAAACGGGGAGGCGTAGAGAGGAGGCGGGCGAAGGGTAAAGCGGAATATGCGCCAATCCATGGGGATATTGTCAGTTGATATTGATGCATGTTAGTATTAGGAACAAATAGTAAAATCCGGAGATAAAGAAGAGGCGAATAGTAGAGTACAGGGACTGCAGGGTATTGCAGAGAAGATTGGAAAAAAATGCTTGTCACTTTCTATTGTATTTGGAGTTCCTATTTTCTCACAGCTGAGGCACAATGCACGAACACAAAAGCATCCATTCAGCAGAGAAATGGTATAAATATGTCAATACGTATGTGTAAATGTGTAATAGACTGTTTGTGGAGTAACCCAATAAGCAGTGCAGTAAACAGAAGTTCCCAACACTTTTGAAGTAAGTGAAAGCAGATAGTATTTTTTTGGTTTTTAAAAATTCGTGATGATACCAGGGAGTATAAGTTGTAAAACAGATTAAAAGTATGGGAAATCCTACAAGCTGACACTATTTTGCTCACTTTTTTTCAAAACTGGTTTACTTTGGTAGGCTTAAGGGTGATAAAAAGCAATTTGAAAATTAAAAAAAAAAATTGGATTATTTTAAAATTTATTCAATGCTGAACATTTTGTCATGACTTTTTTTCAAATGAAATATATTTGATTCCTTTCAATATTTTTTATATATTATACGATAACATATAATTAACAAAAATTTTTTTTTGCAAAAGACTGAAATTTTTTGTTGATACATTTTATTTTATTTTTAATAAAAAATGTAGCTTTTAGCTAAAAATATTTGGGCAAAATAAATTTTTTGGTGGTTTTTTATGAAAATGAGTGTATTTGTAGGGTTAAAGCTGATAAGAGGTACTTTAAAAATATTAAAAAAAAAATTTATAATTTTGAAATCTATTCAATGCTGAGCACTTTAAAATGAAATATTTTTGGTTCCTTTCAATTTTTTTTTTACATTTTATAGGATAACACAAAATACCCAACATTTTTTTTGTTTGCAAAAAGATTGAAACTTTTTGCTAAACATTTTATTTTTCTGTTAAAAAATTTATCTTTTTGTTGAAAATGTTTGGGAACAATTTTTTAGTGGTTTTTTCTGAAAACTCGTATATTTGTAGGCTTAAGGCTGATAAGATGTAAACTGAAAATATATTAAAAAAAAAAATTTTTAATTTTGAGATATATTCAATGCTGTGTATTTTTAAATAACGTTTTTTAAAGCGAATCACTTTGGGTTCCCTTTAATATTTTTATACATTTTATAAGATAAAAGAGAAAAATTTTTATTAATTAAATTATTGTTAAAAATTTTAATTTTCTGTTAAAAACTTAATTTTTTTGTTAAAAATTTTGGAAAACAATTTTTTTTGGTGGGCTTTTTCTGAAAATTGATATATTTGTAGGCTTGAGAGTGATAAGAGGTAAACTGAAAAAATTAATAATTTTTAAATGTCTTCAATGCTGAACATTTGGGTATAAAGTTTTTTCAAGTGAAATATTCTGTGTTCTCTTTTACATTTATAAGATAAAAAATAATTTAAAAAGTTTTCTTTCAAAAACATCTTTTTTTTTTATTAAAAATATTATTTTTCTATTGAAATTTGTTTGGTTTTTTTTGTTTGTATTGAAAAACAATCGTCTTCAGGTGTTGTTTTTATTTTTTAATTAATAGCTGAGATTAGTATATTACATATCAAAATTAAAAATTATATGAAAATTTCATAATGAGATTCCCAAATGTTTCTGTTGTCGACAAATTTTTGTTAATTCCTGTCGGAGTACTTCGCTACGTAATGGTAATCTAATTAAATAAATGGTAATTATCACGCATTTGTATGATTTTTTTGTTTTTTAGGAATGCAGAAATCATCATCAGCTCTTCTTTTATGCTGTTTAAAAGATCCATGGCTATATCTATTAATATGATAGTATTAAATAAAAATTACTTTGAAGCCTTTTGTATGGGGTTTTTGAGTTAAGCTGCTCTTCCAGCAAACGAGAAAAATGTGTTTTTTATCATAAGTTTGGGATTATAGACTTTTGTCTCATAAGCCGCTCAAGTCCAATGCCAATAGTTGACGCAAATTGTAAACAAGGAGCAGAATATTCTTTTTTCAAGAATAACAAAAACAAATTTTTTCAAAAATTTCTCAAAGTTTTTCAATTTTTCAAAATTTTAAAAAATTACTTTTGAAAAATTTTTGAGGAAAAAAATTTTGAAGAATTATTCAAGAATAACAAAATATTTTTTTTTTATTGAAAATTTGTTATTCTTGAATAAAATGTTTTTCAAATTTTTAAAATTTTTCAAAAAAAAAATTTTGAAAATTTTTGGAGAATTTTTTTTTTAATTTTTTAACTTACAAAAAAAAATGTCTCAAAATTTTTTCTCAAAAAAAATAAAAAAAAAAAATTGATAGAAATGAACCGTAAGGATTTCAGTTTAAAAAACTCCATACCATTTTTTTGAATATTGAATAAATCGCAAATAAAAAATTTTCAACATCTTTTTTAAATTACTTTTTGTCAAATAGTAACAGAACTCGAAAGGATATTAAAAAACGAATGTTACAAATTCTTTCCGGTTGCGATACTTTTTAGTAGTGGGAAATTCATGTGTGTATGACTCACCAAAATGTAAATACCAAATACTTTATTGCATAGCAAAATGTGAGTACTTGCAATAAGCAGCACAATAACAGGCATGTGGCAATGGTGACACAATAAAGGCAAACAAAAATTTAAATCAACATTACATACATTTTTTAAACAAGAATTGCACACACCACCGAAATAGACAGAAAGAATAATAGTATCGAATCCAATGTAAATGAAATACAAATAAATGCGAATTGAACAAACTGTCAAAATAACGTGGCGCGAGCGGCAAGGCGTGAGAGGTGTAAAATAATGGCAAAGACAAATGTTGATACAAAATAAATAGGAAAATTGCGCATCAAATAAAATCTGTCATTATAATAAAATGCCATTTGCCATAGTGACGAGATGACGGCGGTGATGGAAGTACGGCAGCTGTAGTAGCTATTTGACGGAAAGAATCGGAATACCAATAGTGATGAACGCAAACCGTGAAATGACACAGGCGTCGAATTTTTCCTACTTTCGAACTTCGAATGTTACGGGCGTTACATATTTGACCTGTAGCGCTGACTTGTTGGAACTATAGCTCGCGCATATTGATGCTTTCGAGCTCTGGCTACAGAAAAAAACTCAGTTAACGTTGTTCTAATTCCGAGATAAAATTTGTTAAGTTAGGTCTAAATACAATGTTTTACGAGCCACCAAATCTCTTGGGATGAATTTTAGGGATGAAGGCGACCCTCACCATCCTCACAGAGCGTAAGCACTGGTATATAGGCCAGTGCCAGACATGCAGTGAAGATTTTCTTCAAGGCTGCTGTCATGGACTCTGCGCCCTCCTTCAGCATGACAGGATATATATATGCCATCTGGTCCGGGCGACTTGTAGTCGCCAAAAGATATCATAACAAATCGAATGTTGGCCTCATTCACCACAGATCTGGTAACGTACCAGTCATGCCGAGAAGGTGTAGCAGCTCTGACAACCACCTCTATCAATAAGGGCTACTGTTGGCCGATGTTTATCTCCGTGTAGGAGCCATCAGATTTCCTAAGTGACCCCAGCTTTGCAGTTGGGTTTGTTTTAGTCAGTGATGTAATCACTCTCGCTGTCAACTAACTTTTGCCATCTAGTTTGCAAAATTTTCAATGCCGGAGCGATAAAAATCGATTGGTGATTCAGTAACATACCTGGAGATGCCATTTTTATATCAATCAAATTTTGAAATTTTTTGGACATACACCTGGCTTAGCAGTCTTTCGTGCCGGCTATTCGGCAGCAAGCACCGTGTTTTTTATTTTAGACTTACATTCAGGACCAAATTTTTATCTGAAGTGATCAAACAATCAAAAAACGGCGCTGTATTGTACCATTAAACCAATAAGTTGCATGTCGTGGATCGGTTAGCTCTATTTTCTTCGGACAAATTATGCAGAACCCAAACACCTGCTTTGTTTGTTTTACGAATTTCTTGCAAATGTTCTTGGATAGTCAACCAAGGTTGGTTTTGAGTATTTGACAGTTTCTCGATTGTCTAATATGAATTTGCTTCCGCTTCCGCCCTTAGAACGGCATTGATATTTCTGATCCATATGAGTTGCAAAGGCCGAAATTACCAGATTCGAACTTAGAAAACCTCCTTTGGCATTTAGGAACATCCAAGACACTTGGGTAAATATCGCAAATGTTTTTGGAAGAAACTGTTGCATTACTACCCTTTTGAAACTCCAAAAGCATGCAATGGCGGATAGGAATCTCTTCTGGTATTGGGCTAACCATTTCGCTCCAAACAGCAAAACCAAATATTATATAAAGTTTAAGTTTTCACAACTAAATAAGTCATTTTGAGATTGAAATGTGTTTCTGGTATGACTTGCACTAGCAATGTCCTCATAACCGGTAGGAAAGCATTGACTTGAACAGAAACAACATTACTTTTCGGTTACGCTAATATTTGTCTTCATAATTTGGAAATGCACTTAATTGTGAACTGCCTTATACTGTTGCGTTCGTAGTCAGCCGCAACAAGCTACTGATGAACTTCACAAAATTTATGATATTTAGACCCGCTATATCCGCAGGCGTTTCGAAAAAATGAGAGCCCAGATGTCGAAATCTGTGCCAGACGAGAGCAGGGCAGCTGAGAAGAAGGTGTTGAGATGATTCTTCTCGTCCTCCAGACAGCTTCTGCAGAACGGACTTGAGCCAATCCCAAGTCTCACGGCATGAACACCGAACGGACAATGTCCGGTAAAGATACCCACCAAATTCGAGAGCTGGGGCTTTATTAGCCTTAGGAGTTCCCTCGAGCGTCTCCGATCTACCCGCGGCCAGAAAAAGCTCCCGAACTTGCACGTTTGCGCACTAGCCCAGCAGTCGCTGAGTTGACTCGAGGCCCATCTTTCCAGGAGCAGACCACAGGTTCTTAAGGGAACCCCAATTCTCTCATTTCGCGACAAAACCATCTCCAAACTTCCCTGTCTAGTCAGCTCATCAGCCCAGCAGTTTCCTTCTATGCCGCTGTGACCAGGAGCCCAAATGAGCCTGATGTCGAAGTATTCGGATGCAATCGAGAGAGAAGCCAGACATTCACCATTTTAAAGTACGCGCGACTTTTTCTTACAAAAATTAATGAGGAGAATCCTTTGGCACAGACTACATGAAAACGAATGAATCGGAGCAATAAAACTAATTAATTGCCACCGCATGCGCCAAGTGTATACTTACACATACGAAGGGAATATGTACATACAGACACGCAGAAACAAGCAAGCGAAAAAACGATGAAGCGGTCGCAGAAAATCACAATTTACATGCATATTACACAAGCAAATTACAAATTACAAATTAAGTATTACGTATACGCCGCGTGTAACCAGTCTTAATGTTATGCCGTGTGCCAACCAAACCCGATGGGCAACACGTATGTGCATACGCATACCGCATACTTACTTATAAGCCGGGTAAGGCGAAACATTGAGGAGTAGAGGTGCGCGGTGAACCAAGGGAAGACAAATGCGTGTAATTTCCTTGTATTCATAATAAATTATAATTTGAATCAGAATAATTTAAACTTTACTGAAAAATATTGAAAAATATGGGAATGAATGGAAAAGAATAGAAAAAATAAGGCAGACAGAGAAGCAGAGGAGCAAAAAGGAAGAAAAGTTAAAAGGGAGAGCAAGAAACATATTAAAGCTTATTAGGCTGTTGAGAAAAAGTGCAAGTGAGACGAAGGTTAGACGATGCAAATACCTACAAAAAGAATGTCCAAGGTAACCTTTAGCAAATAAATAAATAAATGAATAAATTAATACATAAAAACATATGTGAGTAGAAAACAGAAACGAAACGAAAACCAGTTATTTCTTCAATTGGAGATTTTTCAACTATAATCTCTAAAACCACTCATTGCCAAAAACAGATAACCCACTCGCTCTAGATAAAAAAAATTGGAAAGTTGTAGTTTTAACTGAACGTAGAAGGCGTACAACCATACAGGCATACATTTATGTGAAAACCATTAAGATTAGCAATACGAAAAGTCATAAAGTAATGTAAAGAACCGAGACCTTTGGAGCGCAGTAGTAAATGGTACAATAATAGGGATACCTATGGCCACGAGCAATTAATACTTAAGAATAAGAATATCCAAGAGGCCGATATGGCGTGGAAAATGAAGACATATGCGTAACAGCTAGGTAGAAAAAGGGGCAGTAGGGATATTTTTTAGACCAATCCCATTTTCGGCTTTAACAAAAATAATATAAAGCAGAAAACTAAAAAGGATCCAAACTAAAATCAGAGAACACTGGAACGGCATAAGGGACTTTACTCATCCAAAAAAGTTTTTGAACTTCAATGCCAACAGAGCAAAATCTGTTCTAACCCTAGATAAAAAGGGCCTCAGATTACTCGGTGGAGCACTTACAGGTCACTTTGCCTATAATAAACATTTTAACCCAATAGGATTATCTAGTACAAGATCATGAACGTTCTGCTGTGATGAAGACGAGTCTATGGAACACTTAATCACCAACTGTGACCAACTAAGGTCTAAGTAAGATGGTCTTACAGACCGAGCACCACCATAACCTAAGCATTGGCTCATCCGGGGTTGTAAATGATATTATGATGACAATGAGGTCTAGTTACCTGTTCCTTAAACTAGAACTCCACACCAAGCTTTCACGACATTGTGGCTCTCACCACTATAGCAAAGCAAGGACTGATGCTCTAACTTTATTGCTTTGCAGGTTTGTTGCCAATTTCCAAAAGCCTTGGTATTAAGCGACCTAAAATGTCAAAAAATTGTAATTCTTTTTAAAAACTTCATATACCCAGCGTACTACGCGACAGTCAGTTTCACTTTGCCGGCACGACCCGGATTTATATCCCGCAATGGACCGTTACTCCAGCAGCATTCCCCAAATGTTCATAGGGAATGCTTATGATGTTACAACAACAAGAACAACCAAATACAGTAACTCAAATACATTTTCCACCAAACTGCTTTCATTCAAACATTTTTTTTATCTCAACTCACATTATTTACCAACTTCACACCAATACTGCCATTTACATAAATTAATATTGTCTCACCCGAACTTTTACAGTAATTAACATGAAAATACTACCACATATAATTACTTATTTGACACGCCTACTCATTAAAAGCCGCGCATGTAGCGGCGTCTGTTGGCTTTGGCTTCCTTTGTGTCTTTATTCCGCATTTTGCTGCCATGCGTGCTTTAATTACTCTTCTTTATCTGTTACCCGTTTCTTGCTGTACATATATTTATAATTCTACTTCCACATACACACACTTTTTTGCTCCTTTTTATTGCATTCATTCTCTAACTTTTGTAACTGTCTTATGAATCCTGCTGGGTATTCTGTTTTTATTTTGCGGTCTTTTATTGGAGTGGTCTTCAAATATATACTAATACGTCTGTTCTACTAGTACTTCGTGCGTATATACAATATTTAGTAGTAGGTATGTACCGATGTACTTTCAAGTGCAACCCTGATTTAGCGGGACCTTTTGTACGTACTTAAAACTTCAATAGAATTAATTATTATGATTTTTCTTCATTCTATTTTGCAGTTTTATGAAGTTGTTAGCTACTTTAGTATTCTGAAAATATTTCGTAAAAGTTTCCCCAAGTAATTTTTAAACGAAATGTCAAATGTAACCATTATAAAGTGAAAATGGAGAAGGTCGTGTTGTAGTTGTAGATGGGTAGAAAATCGCGCAAACGTCCACAAGACCTGCCCTTCGCTCCCACCCATTGCCACTGCAACTATTTTCCACACATAAAATACATTTCCTATGTATACTTTTTTGCTACGACATATTTCCAGTAGTTTTACTAGCAATTCTGTGCCTTCTTACAGCTTCGCATTCCGCGCAGATTTATAATAATTTCTGCTACATTCATGAAAACACTTTTTGCACTTGGTTTCTCCGAACTGGTAATGCCCTCGCGTTCCCTGCAATACTTGTATATAAAAAAATATATGTACATATGTACGTTTATACTTGCATCTGGCAACAATATTTGCAAAGCGAATGGGCGGCAAAGTGTGTTAATGACACAGCAAAGTTGTAGTAAATGTTGCAGAGTTGCAAAAACTGTACGTTGCCTGGCACCATCCACGCCAAGACAGCGCACAGTTGCAACTTGCATACACAGTGCATATTTTCCTCATAATAAAAGCAAGCAAAGTGGAGCACAAATTATGGCAAATCAACGGATAATAAAGAATTTTTAATTTTGCAATTTAAGTACTTATGCTACTTTGACTTACAGCCATTGCCAGAGAGTAATGAAATGTTCATCAGAATTTTTTGAATTATACTGACTAGCGCTTAATTGTATATAAAAACATTATAGGTGCATATTTCTACAGTCGGAAACAGAGTAAGTTTATTATCGAAATGATATTACCCAACGTATATGAAGAAACTTTTCTCAAACATTTGAAACTTTCATGCTCTGGTTGATCTTAAATTGTAAAGACATTAAAAATTTGAGTTCGATGTCCGGGAGCGATTTCTTGTCAAGCCATCCAAGTATTTTCAGGATTGCCGTCAACTCATCTAAAAATTGGTTTATTTATTGGCGAAGTAAGTTGAAAAAAATGGAAACAAATTAAATAACTAAGTTTCATTAAATTTTAAAAATTTACGTATCAAAATTTATGAAGTGAAATATCTTCAGTTCCTTTTAACATTTTTATAACTTTTTAATTTCTTAATATAAAATATATTTGCCAAACAAATTTGTTCTGGAAAAATCTTATTTATTTCTTCTTAGTTAGCGCAAAAGACTCAATATTCAGCATTACCGGAATATTCAGCTATTTTAAAGTATATTTAGTCCCAGGAAAAACAAATGTTTAAAAAAATATATTAAAACGAAAAATGTAATTTTTCCAAACAAACAAGCTTTCGGTTTAAAATTAAAAAAAAAATGTATCAAAAAATATAATTTTTTTCAAAACAAAATTTTTTTAAGTAAAAAAAATTCACAACACATATATATAATTTTTTCCTAACAAAATTTGCTTAAAATATGTTTTGACTTATAAACATTTTTTTTTTTCAAAATAATTCAAATAATTTTTTAAAAGGCTATTTTGTCTTATAAAAATAATTTTTCGATCAAAACTTTCTACAAAAGATATAATTTTTTCCAAAAACGATTTTTTTTTAAGTATATTTTGACATTGGAAAAAACATTTTCCTATAAAAATAATTTATAGATCAAAACTTTCAACAAACGATATAATTTTTCCAAAAAAGAAAATGTTTAACAATTTATAATTTTTCCCCAAAACAAAATGTTTTCAGTAAAAATTGCTCGTTAGTATCTTTATTTCGTCAATAAAAATTGCTCGTTAGTATCTTTATTTCGTTGTACTAGTTGTAATGTCTAAACGTTATTTTGCTTATACTTTAAGATGAGTTAATAAAAAAAAAAACAAAAAAAAAAAAAAAATTTTGAAAAAAAATTGAACAAAAGATATAATTTTTTCTTAAAAAAAATTTTTTTCAAATAAATCTTTTAACAAAAAATATAATTTATTCAACCAAAAGAGCATATTTTGTCCTATAAAAAAATTTTTCGGTACACATTTTTAACAGAAAATATATTGTAATTTTTTCCAATACAGATTTTTTAAGGTATATTTTGTCATAGAAAAAAACATTTTCGTAAAAAACTAAATTTTCCATCAAAACTTTCAACAAAAGATATAAGTTTTTCCAAAAACTAATTTTTTTAAAAGTGTATTTTGTCCGTTAAAAATAATTTTTCGATCAAAACTTTCAACAAAAAATATAATTTTTTCCCAAAAAGAATTTTTTTTTAAATATTTTTAGTCCAAGAAACAAATATTTTTTGGACAAAAAATGTAGCACAATTTATATTTTTTTCCAAAAAAAAATTGTTTAAAATATAATGTAATACAAAATATTGTAGAATAAAAAAAAATTTTTTTAAGTATATTTTGTACTATAAAAAAATTTTAATATAATAATATAATGTTAACAAAAAATATTTGTTCCAAAAAAAGATTTTAGTATTTTTATTATTTTTTAAGTATTTTTATCCTCTAAAATTAAAAAAAATTCTGTCAAAATAATATAAAGTATCAAAGATACTTCACTTTAAATAACTCATTGCCAAAATTTTTAGCATTGAATAATTCTCTAAATTACTAAATTTTTGTTAACATGTTTTTAGTTTACCTTAGTTATACTCAAGCACACAAATAAATCAATTTTTTGAAGAATTTACGACAATGTCTAAAATACTTCGATCTCTTGACATGGAATCGCTACTAGCGTAATTCTTTAACTAATCTCACAGCTTTGAGAAGTCTATAAGTCGGAACTTTATATCCAATGAAATTTTCCAATTGATCTCGAAAATTTAAATAAACAATTTATAAATAAAAAACTCATATCGAAAATAATTCTCCACTTTTTAGAAATTGTTGAGTCGGAAGTTGATATCTAGCAAAATTGAATTGAATGATATCAAGATAAAAACTATAAAAAATTTTATCGCAAGTTGATATCTAAAATCATTTTCATATTGGTCTCCGTAGTGAAATGTATGAGTGCGAAATCGATATCTAACAAAATTTTGCAATTGATCTAAAACAAAAAAACACAAAAAAATAGATTTATAAGTGACAAAATTATTTTCCAAATGGTCCTACTCCTTTGAAAAAGTTTTGAGTCAGAAGTGAAGCAATCAACATTCTCATGATATGATTGACAACATCAATTTCCAGTTGGGTCATAAATTCTAAATTCGTACATGAGTCGCAAGTCTACAAGCCTACACTGTTATCATTCAAAAAGCTTGACGATGACCCTTTTCTAATAGCGATCGCCCTGCGGTAGGCAATGGCAAACCTTCGCGTGCGTTTCTGCCATCGTAAAGCTCTTCCATACATAAAAAACCATCTGCCGTTCGGAGGAAAAACATTTGTAAAAAAACATCAAGACGCACACCATAAATTGGAGCAGGAGCTCGGCCAAACATTTAACAAAGGGTAACTTCCTCATACTCCTGCATAATTCTCCCAAGTAAAGAGTAACAATTCTCAAATTCTTCCAATTACATAAGTGCTAGAAATCACTCGGAGAACCTCAAAGAAGGAGTCATAAGCCGCTTCAATTTACTTTTTCCCATTGATTTGCGCTAATGATCGGCGGCGGGAAACTGAGATTCCCCACTAGGTAAACTCACACTTTAATGTTGACTGGGTAACAATATACCGCATTGTGGATATATTCCCAAATGCTGGGTTTCTGAACAAATGGGTATTGTACTACCGTAATAAAAGAGTTGTTGCCACTGAATTCGTACACAATTTTGAGTACTCATATTTCGTCAACAACACGCTTTATGTCTCACCATTTTGATACAAATTTGCAAATGCTTTCAGAGCTCTCACTTACCTACTATTTACTTATTTATAAAGCAGAAAGCCGTATAAGACAATGCCATAAAAATATGTAATATGTTGTAGTACTTGGCGAGGTACTCTCTGGTGGTAGTAAACATTTTTATTGAAGCTGGTTTTTACTGTTGCAAAGTGTGTTTCGGCAAGGGTCACCCAAAAAGAAGAAGAAAAAAAACAACAAAAAAATGAAATTAAAAAACTTAATTCACAAACTGTTACTTTCCTCCCATAACACCCATTTCCCACCAATAAAAAGCGGCATGAATTTGATTGCCACTGAATCGAATAACACATCTCTCAAGCACTTATTGCAATAGCTCAATAATTGAAGTACGAATTGCACACAAAAATAATATTGAAAAAAATACAAAAGTATTGTTTTAAAAGTATGGTAACATATGTCCAATTTAATGAATGTTATTCCGAAATCAAAAAATGCTGCTGAAATGGAAAACAATTGAAGCATTTTTAGAGCTGATGATTACTGCTGATGAAAATTGAAAGACGTAGGGCAATAAAGTGCGAAGGCGATTATCGACGAAGGGAGCTGAGCTTATCAAAGGGAAGAAACAGTTATAGTAAATTTATAGTAATTTTTTTTTGGGAATAGGGTCATCGTCAACTTACGACTTATGTACGAATTTATGACTCAACTGGAAATTGGTGGATGAGGATGTTGATTGCACAGGTTTGAGATGAACTAGAAAATTTTGGTAGACTCCAAACCTTTCAAAGGAAAATGGTTTTCGATATCATTTTGTGACTTATAAATTTATTTATTTTTGTGTTTTTTTTTTAGATCAATTAGAAAAGTTTGTTCTAAGGTTTGATACCAATTGGAAAGTGTGTTTATATATCAACTTCTGATACTATTTTTTATTTTGTTATCACTTAGAAAAGTTTTATTGAATATAAAGTTCCAACTTATAGATTTCTAAAAGTTTTGAGATTAGTTGAAGAATTATGCTAGCAGCGATTCCATGTCAAGTGATCGATGTATTTTAGACATTGTCGTAAATTCTTCAAAAAACTGATTTATTTGTAGGTTTGAGTACTACAAAAGGCAACTCAAAAAAATATTGTCCAAAAAAATTACTATAACTAACTCAGTTTATATCTCTCTTATTCACTTTTTGCAAGTGTGATGCAAATTCTGATGAGGGTGGTACAGATATTACCTTACTGCAAGAGAACTACAACGCCAACACTAGATGCCATCAACTATATGAAGAACTTTATATCGCCTGGCGAGACAATATAACAGCTCAGCTCATGAAAAACTGAAGTAGCGACTTCATTGAAAGAATGCATCGCTAGACAACATTGATTTGAAACAATGAAACATTGTCAGGCGACTGGAACACAATAAAGGCGATAAAAAACTTCCGTTCTTCACATAAAGGTTAAAATCTTCACAGGATTGTAAACAAAAGACTTATAAGCCACGCAGAAAGAGTTCTTCTTGAGTATCAATGCGGAAGTCAACCTGGAAGGTCAAAAATAGGCCAAATTTTTTCTCTCAAAGTGTGCATGGAGAAACGTTTTGATTAAGCTGCAGATGCTGTTTATTGATTTTAGGCAAGCTTTCGATAGCATAAAATGATATGACTAGACGTAAAATCACAGACAAACTAACCTGAATAGTGATTATGACTTCGAAATGAACTGTATTAAAAGTGATGATATAAGACAATAAATCAGAATCCTTCAAAATTAAAGCTGAAGTAAGACAAGAGGATGACGGCCACTGTAGCCGAATGGTTTGATGCGTGACTACCATTCGGGAGCGCGTAAGTTGAAATCTCCGTGCATAGAATAGCAAAATTATAGAAAAAGTTTTCTCTAGTAGTGGTCGCCCCGTGGCCGGCATCGGCAAGCCTCCGAGTGTATTTCTGCCATGAAAAAGCTGCTCATAAAATATCATTTACCATTCGGAGTCGACTTAAAATGACCATTTATGGAACAACATAAAGACGCACGCCACAAATAGGAGGAGGAGCTCGCCCAAACACCAAACAGAAGTGGTGGACATATATTAAAGAAGAACTGAACATATATTAAACGGAACTACGCATACGTGGATGACAAAGCAATTGTCAGCAAAAACATCCACACCCTATCCAAAACCTTCGCGGATATTGAAATTGCAACTAGTAGAAGTGGCTTTAAAATGGAGAACGGAGATAAAACGAAATATATGATGATGTCCACACGAAATAAACGAACATCAGACAAACTAAACATTGGTTATTTTTCTTTTGAATTCGGGGAATCTCAAACTAAATAGATACAATTCAACAAGCCTCACCATCAATGAGATAATTTAAGCAGCTAAAAAATGGTACGCGTCACTATCGAAACTCTTCAAATCCGTATCATTATTAAAGCAGTATTTTGCTATGAAGTTGAAGCGTGGACACTAATTTAAGCAGATAAAGCAAAACTGCAAACCTTCGAAAGAGGTCACGGCGCGTGGCGAAGCTACAACTTTACTCCATCTTTCAGGCAGCATACGGATTCCTCTTGCGAAAAATTCGATTTCTTTTGATTTGATCCATTCATTGAGCCAATTTGCGATGCTCTCAAAAGAAGAGAACCGCTTCCAATAAGGGCTGACTGTATTGATCGGAACAGACGGTAATCCGAAGGTGCAATGTCTGGGGAATACAGAGGGTGGGACAAGATTTCCATTTTGGAATTCAGTCCTTCTAAATATTTCTGGACCTGTTTAACAACGTGTGGCTTAGCGTTGTCATGCAGCAACATCAGTTTATCATGTCTACCGTCCCATTCCGGCCGCTTTTCTTTCAGAGCTCAATTCAAGCGCATTAGCTGCAGTCAGTAACGATCGGCAGTGATGGTTTCAAATGGTTTATGGAGGTCATAATAGATGACATCTTTCTGATCCCACCAGATAGATACACAACATAACCTTCGAATCATAAATTTTTTTTTCGCTGTCAATGGACCTGGTTCACCTTGCAAGCTCCAACTTTTTTCGACGCCTTACCTCCCTTTACAAGTTATATTTGGTGGAGCGTAATTACCATAAATATTGATCAATATCCGACACGTTTCAGCTGCACTTTTCTTTAAAAGGTAATAATGACAAACAGCAAATGCTGTTTTTTCGGGACGAACATAGAAATTTTTGACGTCAGATAAAAAAGGATCTTTACGCTTCAAACGAATGTCAACTACAGCGATCGAGACCTCACATATACACCTGCAAATCATCAGTATATTACTAAAGCGAACACAAAAATATCAGCAGCGACGCCTATTTTACGAGGGCGGAAACTTATTCCCATATCCAATACATATTTTAAACTTATCTATAACAACCTGTAGATATGAGTTGTCCATTTATAGTGAAATTCTGTCTTATAACAGCTTCTAATGCATCCAGACTATAGTCTTGGAGAGACTATCTAGACTATCTACCTTTGGAGCTCTGCATAATGCATAATGTATTAAAAAAAAATTCAAAATTTAAAATTCAATAGAGACCAGCAAAATTCACTTCAATCAACTCTTCTGCTAGAAAAACAGAACTAATGCAATTGAATAGCTGAACGCAAGAATAAAGCAGAAAAATATTCATCAAAATGACATGCACTTTTTTGAGTTACTTCTCCGAGGATTGTTTTTTTTTTTCAAAGCAAAACTTCTTAAATTAAAATCACGATTTTTTTACAAACAAGCACTTGATGTAATTATGTTAAATTAAGCCGATTAAGTGGATTACGTACGAAATTATGTAAAAAAAAAACCAAAAAAAAAAAAAAAAAAAATGAAAATTATTTATTTGATTACATAATTAAAATGAATTATGTCTGGAAATAAAAAAATGCAATGTTAAAAATCAATTGCACACATGAAATATATATGTAACTATGTACACTCGTATTATGTATATTCGGTAAACAATGAAAAAGTTATAAACTGATAAAATAAGTGTGACACGTAATTTCAGTGATATAAATTCGAAAAAATGGCAAACAAATTACGAAACATTATTTGTATACACGCATAAATCTTTTTACAAAATAAAAAAAATATAAGTGCATATTACAACCATATAAATATAAGCCTGAACCCATATAAATATGTGAGTAATTTTTTATTTGCTGCACAACAAATTGCACAGCAAATATCCACAACTACGGAGGTTAACCTGAAAACGGACGAAAAAAAATGCGACATGTCCAAGTGAATTGTGATGTGAGAGTGAAGGGAAAGCAAATTGATTTCAATATTTTTGATGTACGTCAAATTGCGAATGAAGATCAATGAGCGTGACAGACAGCAGGCGCTGTGTTACATATACATACATAGGTGGGGAAATGAACCTGTAGGGAAATGAGCAAACTGAGAGAACTTGTGTTATGTATGTAGATAAGTATTTGTAACCCCAACTGTTGATTTTAGATGATGTCTGCTTACAATTGCAATTAGTTGAAAGTTGGTTATAAAAAAGTACTTTCAAGTTTGAACCATTTCGGAACTAGTTACTTTGCAACCAATTGGTAAACACGCTTGTTTTAATGATGACAGTATTTTTTATTGATGTCAAAAAACTATGTGCCAAGCACATTTCCTTTAATAACGGCTGTATTTGCCATCTGGTAACCAATCGATATACGCATACGAGTATTTAAGGATTTGAGTATTTCACATCATTTAAAGTTAGTCCTTTTAAAACCACTTCGCAACCAGTTCCTTTGGAACCTATTACTAAGTACACTTACTTCAAAAATAGTTGCTCTTTATCACTAGTCATCTGGCAATTGATATTATCTACGTATTATATTAGCAAGTAATTAAAAGCTAATTATAGACACACATTTTTAAGTTAGTCAGCTTAAAATCTAGGGAAAATTATTTACTTGGAACTAGTTTGTAACTAGATAACTCATGTATTAATTGGATTTTTGGTCAGCGTGAAAGAAGTTTAAAAAATTATTACTATGGTTTCACAAAAATCGTGTTCTAAATCAGTTTGGTACTAATATCTTTAGAACTAGTTTGTAAACTAGGTGGTTTTAGGTGCAGCTCCTAATCAATTATGAGAGAAGCTCACATTTTTTTTTTGGTTTTTTTTTTTAATTTTTTATTAACGATTCTGAACATTTTCCAGAAGCGTTGTACTATTGAAACTAGTATATAAAAAAAGATACTAGTAAGCAATTTTCCTTTGATAACTTCAGAGAGAAGCTCACCGCTAACAATTTTCTAAATTTTCAAAACAGTGCGAAAGTAGTTCATTCGCAACTTGTTAATTTCAAACTAGTTATTTTGAAACAAGTTATATGAAACTAGTTAATTTGGAACTAGTGAGCTAGCTAGCAGCTAGAATTTTCTGCAATTCAAATAATTTTCTGCAATTATGTGAAAAGTTTTAATTAATAATAATTTAATCATAGTTTTATGAGGAATATTTCTGCTATATTCAGAATGTAGAACAATTAATTTACTAGGTTTAGAACATACTTCAAAATCATATATCAAACTCAGCCGAAGAAAACTTTCACGAAATCTAGGACTAATATCTTATCGACAGGAGAGTCCGTAGTAGTAAAATATGACCTAAGAATGAAATAAAGTGTAAGAAAAAGGACGCAAGGTGATGAGAACAAGCAAAATTATACCAAAACTCAAACTCCTACGGAACATGCAGTAGTTGGTGCTTGGACTTGTTTTAGGTTCCACAGCTAATATTATTTTATTTTATTTTATTTTATTTTTTAGTTTTTTTTGTAAAGAGTACTAAAACTATAACCAGCTTATTTCAGTCCTACAGGGTATGCACATACGTATATATGCACATGTACATACTTTCGTTCAAGGTATTTATGCATAAATACCTATATATGCCCGTGTGTATGTATGAGCAAATACTTGTAAGAGCCCATGTCCTTTCCTCGACTTTGCTCATGTAAGCCGTTCAAATGGCAGCCCATTCCTATATTCTCCTTCTCCTGCTCTCAGCCAGCCATTGCGTTCATCATGTACACTCCAAAACTGCGAAGCGCCGGAATCGCCTGCCGAATGATTTCAAGCATTCAACTGTCCAACCATTCAATTTTATTCAATGCAATAAAATGACAAAAAGCACACTTGTCAGCAATTTGCCCACATGTCATACGGCATACGAAACAAAGCTGCTAGCAGTGGCGAAACGTGGCGAGGCAAGGCAGCAGGAAAGCAGGAAGGCGTTGTGCCGGACAAACAAAATGTGAATGAGAGATGGAGGTGGGAGAGAGCCTTACGGCACATGTAGCTGACTACCACAGCGCACATCAATGGCCATAGCCAAGTTGTTGGAGAAACAGCAGTAATAATAGCAACAACAAAAACAAAGAGAATCATGAGCAGTCGCGCGCCACAAAATGCCTTGTAAACATGCGTCGTAAATGCGTGCAAATGCATGCGAATTTGCTACTTTGTTTGTGTATGCAAGTTCTGTGTATATGCGTGTGAGTATACATATGTATGTATGTGTGTGTGTAGCTGTGTGTCGAGGAAACAAACTTTATACTTGTTATTTTCTACTTTGTTGCCTACTTTTGTGCGTAGGCTCTGCACTGTTAGTTTTCGTTTGTATTTTTGTGTGCTACTTGATATGATACCTTTGAATGTTGCTCTGCGGCAGCATAATAACAAAGTGGACAACAATAATAACAGCAGTGACAAAAAAATGCTACAATAATAACAAAAAATGTGTCTAAACAGAAAAAAATAAATTGAAATGAATGCGTATAATCGAAGGTCTGACGTAGTGGGAAATTAGCATTGGATGAATACGTGTGCATAACTGTGTGTGGGTAGTAGTGGTAATAGTACAACGAACTAACAAAAGTTCACTTAAGTGCCCGTAACTTTTTGACAAAACGGTGGTTGGCAAGGGTCTAATAGATTCCAGATAAATACAGGCGCAACTAAATTTCTGTGAGTAGCGAAATATTTTAGCTATGCTGTCTGTCCATCCGTTAAGAATTAAAAGCAAAAACCTTTTAACTCGATATTTTCTGCACAATGCAATAAGAATCTCAGAACTTTATTTTATTATTGATCATAAATTTTAACATTTCAAAAAAATTATTAAATATAAAATTTTTGGAATAATAAATCACAATGACTACAGTCTCATCTTATAAGGTGTCTAATTATTGTGAATAATTCACAACTGATTAAAACCCATCTTTTCCAATTAATATACATATATTTGATTGAATGTGTCGAAGGTTTTTGTCAGTCTCTATTCAAAGCGTTCTCTTACAGTGGTGGTTTTGGCTGAGGGGAGATGAGATTCTACCAAATACATATTGTATACTGTACGATATTGAGTCCAGCGTAAATAATTCAGTTGTCTTATATGTTTGGATATACCTTTTTGTTAATATGAGAAATCTTCTATCGATATTAAACTGTGTGAGATGGAGAGGCAGATCTATATGTGTCTGCAGCGAAAGCCTCATGGCCTTAGACAGCACCCCAACCCAAGGAATGCCAGAGTAAGAAAGTAAAACATGCGAAACATTTCAAATGTTTGAATATTGTATATATTCTGAATAGCAATTTAAACTACTAATTTGTTAACCAGTGTATATTTCAGATGAAATGAGGATAAACTACTCTCAATTTTATTTCCAACGAGCTAAAAATTCACTAAATCTCGACGAAGACATTTGACCATTTTATTAATTAAAATGTTTACTAAATCGCTTTGCTATTTTTTTAGGTGTATGTATAAATATGAATAAAGTTAAGTAAGTATGTTATTCAACTAGTGCAAAAGTGGTTTCCTAGGTCCTGGTCGAAGTAAATTTTCACTGTCACACTGTGCTATTATTCCCTTTTTGTTTTTTTTTTTAGCTCAACAAGTCTTCAAACTTTTGTTGGTTACCCCATAAGCTGTACGGCTATACACTTTTGCATTTTACTACATATACTTCTACATGCGTGGTATGTATGTATGTGGGCCAATGTACTTATATGCGAGTATGTATGTGTATGTATTCATCTAAATGGTCAACAATGCGACAAGGAAAAGCTCAAATTCGGGCGAAGGCACGTGTGCTTAACAAAAAAAAGGTATACAAATGCTTATGTTACACACACATCCACACATTTCGTCGAATAAAACGTAGGCGTGTAATTGTATTCAGTTCATTTAAACTTAGGTGAATAAGAAAAATATTAGAACGAATTCTTAGTGTAGACATATAAATTATATTCATTGTGTGAAACTTTGAATTTCTTGCTTAAGTTAGTTTTAAAATAAGCAATAATCCAAATTAACAGCTGAAGCCATATACATTTTGAAGATTTTAAGGCTAAGCAGTTCTAAGGCTTTACAACTCCATTTACTTTATATTATTTTATTTTTAGAATTTTTTTATAATTTTTTTCTTTTGTTTATTTATTATTATAATTTTTTTTTTGGTTACTTTATAAAACCAATTCTTGTAATTATTTTTTATTTCTATTTTTCTTATTATTTTTTATTTATTTATTTTTTGTTTTTATACCATTGCTCTAAACATCGAAACTCTTTCTCCGATAGATCTCCAGGATTTTTCAATTCAATTTATGTAAAATACTCGAAAGGCTTTCTTGCCTGCAGTCAGAAATTTAAACCCCTATATTTTTTATTGAAGATAATTATTGCTTTTTTTTAAATCCCCTTAAAAAAATTAACTTGTTACGATAAAAGAGTGAAAATCCAGATTTCAAATAAGCAAAGCAAATCCCAGGTTGAGATTTTGGATTTTTGCGGTGCGTAGTCCAATGGGCTATTAAGCGATTTGTGAAGACAAAATTCTTCCATAATAAATCAAAAAGTACAAAAAAAACGCTTCGCTAGTGAACGGGACAAGCGCAAATTTATATGGGAGTCTGTCAGAAATCGCCGTAAAAAATCTTATTCTGCCCTTGCAGCTACCCTGGCGGAAGAAATTGGAAAATACATTAATGCTCGAACAGCTAGAAGAAGGCTTTACTAAGCGGGTTTAAAAGGATGCAAAGCCCGAAAGAAGACGTGAAATTTAAAAAAATATCACAAAAAGGTGTAGGAATGGACTCTACGATGCCAACATTTTACGGAGGAAGATTGGTCGAATTTTCTGTGTTAAGTTGAATCAACTTCGAGGTAAGCTTAGTTTATATCGTTTTAAACTACTCGTTTAACCAACCATAGCTTCTTACCCTAGTTCAATTACGAGCTGATGACTGCTAATAGATCGATGTCCAAGTATCACCTATTCAGAGATAGATAGATATTAGATTATAGATTGAGTTTGGCACTTTGATTCCATGGTATTTTGTGCTCTCTGCTCATCACAGTACCTCTTTCAAGCCCAGTTCTTTTTTTAGAATCAGGATGGAGTTGGGGTATGTTGAGCGTACTTGCCATTCTTCTGGCTGTAGCTTCAACCTTCTCCGCGCTATATCCCTACATTCAAGGAGATGAGGCATTGAACATTCTAAGTTTATCCTTTGGGAGTGTTCTAAGTCAAACCTCTTTTGATTGTACCTTCCAAATAAGCATTTCACCTGGCGTAGTTAATCTTAGTTCTTCACTCCTAAGCTTCTAAGCAAGGAAGCGCTTGAGTCCTATAAATGTGGAGGCTTCAGCCTCTCTCGCCAATACGTCCACTATTTCGTTCCCACTTATACCTCTGTGTTCTGGAACCCAAGATAGCCGTATGCTATTGTGCATTCCTAGTAGATTCTCTCACTCAAGGACCAGTGAGAACTAAATCTCACAAAGTAATCTCTGGGTAGCTCTCAGCAATTCCATGTTCACTATTCCTCTCCCCAAGGCCTTCCTTGGTAATATTCAACTGCGTGACTGATTGCTGGATAACCAGATATAAGAAGCAGCTTCCCTGCTGTCTCGTGAGACCCAAGTGACACTGGCACAATTATGTTCTTGATATTGTAGCGAAGAAATAAATTCCGACGACGACGATGACTGATGACACACTGATCAGAGTTTTGTAAACTGTTGCAACAACAACTAAGTGACTAATATGAAATAATATTATTCATATTTGAGACAAAACTATCAGGATAAGCCTGATTGCAAAAACATGAAATGGAAGTCTGTGTTATACAAGTCTAGGCCTCGGCTCAATATAAAAACGCACAACTTTCAAGAATTTGGTTGATGTGATTTCAACACCTGACAATTTCATCAGTTACCCTGAATTTTGGAAATATTTTCTTACAAGGTTAGATTAACTCAACTATTGATGATAAACTACCAGCTGGTATGCCATCCTATCAAACCGGCTATCCAAGTAACCATTTGATTTTGACATTTCTCCGCTGATAGGCATTTTTGAAATGTTCTCGAGACCAAACAATTTTTACCTGCCCGAACAGAAATTCCTACACACACAATTTAAGTCACGTATGTAAGCGTGTGGGTGGTTGTTGTTTTTCGCCAACCACATGTGCGTGTATGTATGTATGTGCACTAACGCAAAACAACAAGTTACATTAAGCATTTTGTCGCTACACTTCCGACTTTAATCAAAATGATATTCCTTTATCCATCATGTCCATGTACATATATACGTGTGTGAAAATACACACACACACATGAGTATACATAAAATAGTTTCACCCTCGTTGCTATTCACAGAATGTTTTGGTAAATTTGACAGGAAAACTGCGGCAAAAATGTTGATATATTGAAATTAGCTGCGACAAATGGATGGATGTGTAATCGTACAAATAAAATCATAGATAATATTGTTGCTATTGGATGCATAAGCAAGTGTGGACGTTGGCGCTGGTGGGTGGCATTCAACTAGCAATTCGATGGATCGATTCGGGCATAGAAAACCTGAGACTAAAAACTGTTTGATGCTCGGCGCAAAGCTGGAAATTTCGCAATTTTTGTTTTGTTGCAAAAAGGCAAATGCGATATGTGCCCTAAAGAGGAGATTAAAAAAATAAGCTATTTTTGCAATTTGGTTTTTAGAAAAACTACACGGGTCGACAAAATTAAGCGAATATATAATAATTTACCAAAAAATCAAAGAACAATTTTTTATAAGTATTCGAAGAGCTGAATTCGAATGTTTTAACTTAAAAGTGCAAAATTTGTGGTACAATTAAAGTTATGAAGCATCACAATTTCTTTACTTTTTCTAACAAAGAAATGTTTGTACGTACAGCATTTTAAAGTTTAAGCCTTCCCCTTGTCAGCCTTTGTTGAAAAAGGAATCGGGATAAGCGAAAACGGATGTTCGTGGCTCATATTACCGACTATAAGTTATAAAATTTTTTGGGCGAATAATTTCGAATTTATGGCTCTGTAGCTTCTCGGTTTTTGAAAAAAAAGCACAATTTCTTATGATTACTTTTGTTTTTTCTGTTAATATTTACATATTTACATAAAAAGTGTAAGAGGATCACGCAAGATTTTTTTGATAGGTTTTTATTCGAATGTCAGTTTATTTCTAAAGCAAGAAGAAGAAACTGTACAAACCAATTTTTTCTTTGAAATTGATTAAGAGGTTAGAATTTTCAAAAAATCGATTTTTTTTTTCTTAATGTACATATATTTAAGAATACACACAGAAAATTTAATATCGTTTCGGTGAATATTTTCGAAGTTACACGCAAATTTGAAAAGGCGTTTCAGAGTTCTTGAAAGTATGTCCAAGGCCGACTTTAAACGCGTTTTTCTCACAATGGTATTTTCAAATCTTCTTAAATATATTTTTTAGCAATTAGTTGAAGATTTTTTCTCGCCGATAAATATTTTTTTTATAAATAATTTAAATATTACTTTGCTTATTCCTTCGATTAATTACTAGATTTAACATTAGTGTAACGAAATCTGTTTGGTTTTTTAACTTCAGAGGATCCATTTGACAGATATAGTGTTCACCGCAAAACGTCTTTTTTGAGAGGAGCTCCCGGAGATCAGCTGTAGCTACTTTCCAAATAAATATTTTTACTAATGCTAAGTCTTAAAAAACAGTTAAAAGATAATTCATTATGTGTACAAATTTTTAGATCAATTAATTTAAAAGTTTTCTCAGAAAAAATTCCAGAAAATTCGCTTTTTTCGGCCTTCTAACTGTATATAAATAACCCCTTAATGGATTGTTAGGTCAATTAGCAGAAATTCAAAAGATTGCAGAAATACAAAACAAAAGAGTTTTACAAATTAAAAACTATTAATTAACAAGAAACTAATTTTTAAAAATTTAAATTTTTTTGTCTAAAAATTAATTAGGAGGCCGACTGTAAATCAATCAAAAAAAATTTGGTTTTTTTTTATTTTTTATTATTATTTTGCCTGAAAGAAATTAATAATAAATTTAAAAAATAAAAAAAATTATTATTCATTTAATTTTGGTTGCCCTCTTTCATATTCGATACATTTTATGTGTCTCTTTTTTAAGTCATGCAAAACAAATTAAGCGGTTATCGCGCCAATCAAGAAGAATAAAACAAATTTCGACGTCAGTAAACAAGTGAACCACATGAAAAACACGTTACTATTCACATACAGCTGAATGAATTTTTTTTTTGTTACTGAAAAATTTGAGATCTCGGTATTTAACAAGTTCCTATCTTATTAGCCCATCGCCAAAACAAATGATTTGTTCGTCATGCGAACTTCGCCTCGCGTGTCGATTCGGTGGCAGCAAAACTACCGTTGGAATTTTGGTATTATTTATTTTGAATAATTAATTTGGAATTATTATTTTTTATTACTTTATTATGAAATGTACACTGAAGAACTGTTTTCCGAAATTTCATTTATTTCATTCGCCCAGTGAAAAAATTCCGAGCTATAGTTATTTTTTCCGCCACTTCAGTGACCTAACCTCTTAACCTGCCACAGTTGTACTTGCCACACCAATATTGTATTTATATTATTATTGTAAAGTGTATTTCAGCAATATGCATTGGAAATTCTACGGTCAATTACATTTTGGTTGAGTTGGCAGAAAATAAAATAATAAACAAGGTTTAAATAACAATTATTGTACACTTATTGTATAGTTGGGAAATTTTGATGCACTGATATATTTGATTTACAAAATATATAATAAATATTTATGCATGTGAAGTGCGTAGATACTTCCTTGCTTGACAAATAATGCAGTTTTTCAAATTTCACCCTCTCAAACTTAGAATAGAATAAATAAGTATATAATACAATATAAATATATGGAATCAATATATAAACTATATATCTTTAGGGCCACAGAACTCAAGCTGGCAGCACACTGTCGGGCTGCGCCAAGCAAAGTCCTTACTGGGAAGGTATAGCGTCGTGGATAGCTGCCGACGTCGGCTTTACTCCATGGTGCTTAAAGGCACAGAGGTACAAATGAATGCGTCAGAGCCCTAAAGCGTTGAAAGCCTTTACGATAGCGTAAAATGGGCACAACAGTCACCTTGATGTGGTTCGAAACCTACCAAAACCACCGCCGTACTCTGGGTTTGGCTCCCGGTTGCAACGCAACTCCACATCGAGCCAAAAAGCATCTACCCGCGTTTGGAGGTTAAAACACAACTATCACGATGCTCCTCACGGGGCCGCTTTCGCGAACAGTTCAGAGCGCACTCCGAGGGCTTCTGTTCCCCGTAGCACCCACTTTAAGTTTCCGATCAGATTTCGTAGTCAAGAGCTAGGAAAATTATATTTATGAAACCCGTCGACACGAATGTTGGCTAGTGAATTGCAAATTTCGGTTTCCTTTGCTGTTTTATGTTTTGTTTTGACCAAATAAAGCGTAAAAATTTTACCTTGAACCAGACCAATTTTTAAAATTTTTAAGAAAATTGACTGATTTCATAATTTTATTTTATTATAAGCTTCGAAGAGAAAAATTTTTGTTGTATACCAGAGTAATTTTAATTCAACAATAAAGATTAATTATAATGAACTATGAAATATAAAAAATAAAAATAAAAAAAATTAAATCAAAAAAATAGCTCAAGAGTGAATATTCTGGATCGGCCTTATTTTTTATGCGAAAGTGGTAAGACTGGAAATAAACTTAAACCAAACCGAATATATGAGGATCTCAAAGCTGAAAAGAAAAGCATCTGGCGTAATTGGCATCGAGGACTTCAGTTTTGAGGGCGCATTCAAATTTACATATCTCGGCGTACTAATAAGTAACTACAACAGCACGCAGGATATTATATCTGACAGGAAAATGGCGGCGAATGGTGCATACTACGCTAACATAAATCTCCTGAAGTCAAGGTTTCTCTCACGTTGGTGCAAACTCGCTATTTATAAATCGCTCACTGACCTACGGCACAGAAATCCGGAGCATGAATATTGCAGACGAGAAGCGCCTAAGAATATTTGAGTGCAAAACATTGCGTAAAGTATGTGGCGAAGAAGATGGCGAGTACAGAATAAGATACAATAAGGAGCTGCTGAGTCTCTGCAATATTCTGGCCAAATATTATCTCGAATGCTGACTTATGGCCCAAAACCCCGCAATCCTACTACAAAAAATCCGAAAGAGAAAATGGGACTGGATTGGCCATGTTCTACGCAGAGGAAATGGTGATTAGATTAGATTTGTGGGGAGTTGGACAAGTCCAAGCACTCAAAAAAGGAATATAGAAAGGAAAGATAAAATGTGGGTGGTAAGACGAATAAATTAGTTTTAGGGCACTCTTCGACAAATCTCATGAATCTTAAGAGATCCGGAAGAGGAAGAGTATGAAGTTTATCCATACTCAGTATATCGCAACCCTATATCCTAAGTCTGATTCTGGAAAAGGATAGGCATATCGGGCTGTCGACGACCACCATGGCAGCCATATGCTGAGTACAGGCGGTGTACCCTGTGATTAGACCCACCAATACTCTGCTTCGTTCTTTCACAAAGCACTTGGCTACTCTGCACGAGTTCAACCCAGACCAACGTCCTCAATGAGTAGACCTCATGAGGTTGTCAATTTATAGTTGAATCGATGCGGAATTGGTGACTTAACAAGGGCCGCCATTTACTGAAACCAGAAAGGAAGCCGCAGACGTGGAAGGCTAGCTATTACTTGGAGACGACTGCTGGAGTCAGAAACCCACGCCATGAAGTTTAGCTGGATTGAAGTTAAGAGATTGGCGCAAAACAGATCCGAATGGAAAAAATTCCTTGTTCTTCCGTATATTCCACGCGGGAACTATAGAAATTTATGAAGCCTCTGCAATGACGAAGATATTGTAAGATTTGTCAAATCGCAACGCATCAGATGGGCAAAACACATTATCCGCATGGATGACGGTAAGCCACAAAAACTTTTGCTGAACTACAATCTTTTATACTTAAACCTCAAAATCTTTATGCCCCGGTAGACCAAAAACAAATTGGCTGCATAACATCACCTGAAAAAATTAGGCGTAAATAACTGGAAATCTCCTTGAGTGGAGGAAGATTGCTAAGATAGTTAAAGCCCACCCTGGACTGTAACGCTAATAGTTAATGAGGCTAATGGTGATTTATTTTGTACTAGACTCCTTAGCAACGTTAAACAGAAAAAAGCAAACTCTAAAAACTAGGGATCGATAATTTGATGTCTAGCATCAAAATTTATGCACTAAAACAGAAAACCAAAGAATAAAATAAATTTTGTCGACTTGTTTTTTATTGCACATTAAAAAACCGAAAATTTTCTTTCACATCTCGAAGTTGGAATTTCCTATAGAATATAAGTTTCAAGATTAAAATATTGTTTCAAATACTTTGCGTAGATTTTAATATTTTATTTTTATTTTAGTGAGTTACGAGCATTTTTACACAGCCACAAGGGCAATCGCACATTTCTTCAATCATTGGCTTAGTTTAAGTGAGCGTTATTTTCGAATAGCTACTATACGTTATACATACATACATGCATTTGCATGTGTGCGCTAATGATTGTTTAAATGATTGAATACTTACAGTGTTTGCTCTTCTCGGCAGCCACTTGATGCAAAGGCGCTTGAGCCATTACTCCAAAAAGCATTAGCCACATTAGAAGCCATTTGGTAGTTGGTCTGCTTGTTTTTGTTGTTGTTGTTGTTGTTACTTTTGTTGCAGAATTTGAACTGTCCGAATTTACAAAAATCGCTGTAGTCGATGTTGTTGCTATTGTAACACCAACTGTTGCCGCCTCCTTGTCTGCCGTTATTATTTGCTTAGCGGCAGTTTTTGCTCCAAAGTCAGATTTTCTTGTAACTCCTGCCGCCACTGACGTTGGTGGTGTTTTTGTTGTCATCATGGCTGCGAGCATCATTGGTAATTTCAAAATTGGCCAACTGTTTTTGTTCTTGTTTTGGTTATCTTCACCTCTGCCAATATGCGCGGCACAATCCCTATAGGTTTTTGCTGCTTTTGTAATTGTTGTTTTAATTGCTGCTGCCTTTGTTGTTATGCTAAAATCATCATCATCAACGCATTGAGCCGCCACTGACTTCAATACTATTTTCTCAACCAAAACATTGTCCGCCAATGGCTCTGCTGCCGCAGCTGCTGCTGCTGCTTTTGTTGTTCTCTTCATTTCCGTTTTAGCCTCACCAGCTATTGACTTTTGCCGCTGTCCTGGTGCCACATATTTTCCATGCTTTTTCATTCGCTTTTCCGCCTCAAGCTGTGGTGGGTATACGTCGTTGTTGGCATGGCCGCCTAACGATGGGGGCGGCGGCGGAGGCGGTGGTGGCAGCGGTGGCCCTGGTCCACACGATGTCGGCTGTAACATGGCGTCTATACGTCTGCCGCGCCGTTTTTATCGTTCAAATACCTAACCTAGCTGCCGCTCACTACTCGGCTGCTACTGCTTCTCTTTTTGGAAAGCTACTCTGCTTGCAATATTCGTTTGCTTTTTCCTTTGTTTTGCTGCTTTTTCCTAATTTCAAATTACATTCGATGCTATTTATTTGGTATTTTATTGTTGTTATTATTGTTTTTGTGGCACTCTTTTTAGTTTTTGCCGTTGTTTTGTTATTGTTGTCGTTTCCTTCCTCATTGTAGCGCAATTAGGCGTTTTTAATTGCAATGACACTTGCAGATGCTGACGGCAATCGCATTTCAACTCCAGCGCTGTCGAAAATGTTCATAAATTTTCATCAGTCAACGCTTTTGAATGGTTGAAGTGTTGCATAGCAGGAAAGTGATGGAGCAGTTAGAATGATTTCTTTGCTGAAAATGGAGATTGAAAACAAATGAGTTATTAGTAAGTATTGGTTAGTCGGTTTTGAAGCTGAAAATCTCTAGAACATTTCTTGGAAAGGGCATCACTCAAAACGTACTGAACCAACTGAACTTTTTACATCGTCATGGATGGTGTGTGTGTTACGCTCATTTTAGCTGGGTGTTTGAAAATAGTAAAATGAGTATTCAGATTTAGTTTGATATTATTCATCTACAGTTTGATAGATGTTTAAACACATTTTAATAAAAACATACTTTTAATTAGTGTTGCCGCCTATTTTTTGGAGTTCGTGAAATTTTTACAAAACTTTATTAATTTAAAAAATTATATATTTACATATATCTATCAGTATAAAGGCAAATAGAGCATAAATCAAATACAATTTTTAATAAGCGTTGCCATCTAATTTAAAAAATATATAAATTAACAACACAATTTAATCAGTTAAAAATGCATAGGCCTCAATCAAAAGAATGAACAAAGCTTTAATGATAATTATGGGTGTATGGCGTTGCCACCCAATTCTAAAGAGTAAATTAGAGCGCAGTTGATTTAAATTATAAAATGTGGATATCACGCAAATTATGATTGAAAGCACTTTAATTAAAACGTTTTTTCAAGGGCGTTGCCACCTATTTTTTTTTTCAAAAAGTGTTGGAAGTGCCGCATATATAAAGGATGTTCATTAAAGGTGTATGTAGAGGCAGGGGTAGGATGTAGAGGCATGCATTTCGATTGAAAGCATTTTAATTAACAAGTTTTTACAAGAGCGTTGCCACCTATTTTTTATTCACAAAGTGGTGGAATTACCATATAATATAAAGGATGTACATTAAGGGGATATTCTAGCGTAGAGGCATGAATTTCACACGGTTTTTGAAGCGCTGTACAAAGTAAACAAACGCATTTGATTATTCACAAAATTATGCGCAGTCAAAGTAAGGGAACCAAAAAAAAAGAGGGTGTCCTGGCGTGCATTATTCCAACCATCCAAACGTATTCTTAATTATTATAGCTGCCGTGGCTGTTTGAAACAAAAATTTTGTTCCCATATTTTTTCAACAATTCCGATTTTTTTTATATACTAAATGAAAAGTTACAGTCTCGAGCTAAGGCTATCCGATGAAGGAATGTATAAAGAGCATTCACCCCAAATCGTAAAATCAAACTTTTGCGCATTTGCCGATGTTGCCAACCTGGCAGCCTTGGCGGACCACGAAAATGAGACTAAGGATTACACCAGTCCCACATGACATCATTCGAAAAAGTTCGCCGTGGCTACGCTTGATTGCATGTATCCCAAATATAAAATTTTCAGTGACTACTTGTACAGTATTTCACCAATCACCCATCCAAATCGCACAAGTAGAAATTTGTTTGCAGAAATTGTTTAGAAAAAGTAGTGATAAAATCGATTAACTATTTGCCAACACTGTCGACTCAATCATCGATCATTTTTTATTAAGTCAAGCAGAAAAATAACTTGATTAATTAAATGAACTCCGAATAGAGAGGTGAGATCCCTTCAGCATCAACTGAGCCCTCTCGAAATAAACACTTAAGTCAGATATTGTGGCAAAAACTATTAATCAAAAGAAACCATTTGATGTCCAACACCGTCTAGAATAAATACAATAGTATTTCTAGTAGTAATATAACAGCCATATAGGACCAGCAACTTTTGAAGGTTGTTAAAAGAATGTATTGCCTTTTCATGTACTACACAAAATGTAACGAAGTTTATGAAAATATTTTTCTACATTCAAAATATTCAAATCCCACTGCAGATTTGCATTGAAAGTGGAATTTGCTGCCTCGTTTAACTGTCTGGCACAAATATTTAATTCGCTGACAGCTGATTGCCATTACGCGCATTTCCATCCAAACGAATGTCTATTTGCATACAGACATAAGTGCGTAATAAACGTGAATATGTTGGTGGATGTGTTGATACATTTTACAAGTTAGAGCGTAGCGAAATACTTACATTATCTAACTGCTTATAGCAGTAAATCGGAGCGAAACCTTCAAAGTTCATTGCATTGCGTTGTGTCGCCGCCTTAATTGCGCGCATTGTTGTTGTGCACAGCTATGCGAGCAAAAATAATTTCTATGTTTCTATTTTTGCAGCTCTAAGGTTGCCATCATTTTCAATGAGGCAAAAAAAAAAAATATATTAAATGTGTGCGATAAATATTTTACATAAATACATACAAACATACACATGGGAGCGCATATTCGAGCATG
The DNA here is from genome assembly GCA_037575425.1 of Anastrepha fraterculus. Classification (NCBI taxonomy): domain Eukaryota; kingdom Metazoa; phylum Arthropoda; class Insecta; order Diptera; family Tephritidae; genus Anastrepha; species Anastrepha fraterculus. Next base: position 211,515 of record JAYXIM010010293.1, read on the forward strand.
TAGTATCGTCGTTTGTCAAAGCGGTCGACCACCAAACGCACCCACAGCCATTCGAGAGCCTGTGAGAGAGAGACAGTTCAAATATTTACATGGAAATGCACAAGCAATGAATTGCATGAAGTCTCTGTAGTTGAGCTCTGAAGCCATATTGGCGCCAATCCTCCAAACAAATTAAGAACGAAAGTGACACTTCAGCAGGCGTTGCGTATACGCCCTATATAGCGAGCAATAGCAATAAACAACAACAGGTGGTGGCGCTTAGGGGGTTGTGCATTACAGTGCAAGTCAGCCAGCCAGCCAGCCAGCCAGTCAGTCAACCAGCGAACTAACTAGCCAAGAGACCGCATAAGCTAACCAACTAACTATCAAAGGCGAAAGATATTTACCAACAAATACAAAAACAATCTGGCAAGCAAACCGAGCCAATAGACAATCAAGTCGACCATTCATTTTCATACAACTTTCAAGCACAATCAGCTACGCTTTATATGTATATGCACATGTGTTGCATGTATATGTGTGCTCGTTTATTTGAAAGTAGCTGAAAACAATTCACTTTTGAGTGAGTCAGCCCAATCAACTTCCCAAGCAACCCAACTATTCAAGCCAAGGCTGTTGTGGTCATTCCGAGTTGTTGAAAGTAGGGCATTGACAATGAGCGCATTATTCGTACAGATGACAGTAGAACGTAGCAGACTTGTCCGTGTATGCAAACATTTAAGTACTTACTTGTATGGAGATGTGTGCATATTCTCATTTGCTGAGGCATAATAATAAAAGAACTTAACAATTTATTTTCTTATGTTTGCTTTGCTACAGTGTGAACAAATTTTATTTTATTTTAATATTATAAAAATTGCAGTATTTATCAAAATACTTGACTTAATTTTGGTATGACAATTTTTTTTTTAATTTTTATTTGCATCTTTTTTACCTAAAGCAGTGACTTTCATATAACGACAAGGCCCGCCAAAATTGGACACAATACTTCATAAAAGCTCTAATCAAGCGTAAGAAAAATTTAAGATTCGTTAGGAGCTGCATAAAAAATTAACGTCGAGGGATACTGGATGGCGTTTCCTAGTATATATAAGAATATCTTTTCATATGCAAGAAAAGAGAGAAAGGAGATTTGCTAAGGACTATGATATCAGATAATAACTGGATATACTACGATAGACCAAAAGTCTTCATGTGCTACCTAAAACCTGGCCAAGCAGAGTCATCAATGTATAGGTACATCAGCGACATTGTATACATCAAAGACCCATTGCTCCAATGTTCTGCTCTGAATTTGGTATAAACAAGGCGGTGTCGTCTGTTAAAACCTGAAATTGTGTCAAAATATAGTTGGAGGTTGGCATGGACTGCTTCGAATGCGCTTAGATGAAACAAATACTTAAAAGCGCAAGATAACCGAAACAAAGCAAGTTCGAGTGATATCCAGCTTCAAGAACGCATATAGAAGTTTGGGTAAAAAGAAATCCATTATTTTCTCGGTAGATGGCTATATTGATAGATATCTCGTAAAGTATCAATCAACCAATTTAAGACTTATGCTCGTTGTCAAGGTGACATTTTACAATAAAAAAAATCTTGTTTTGTTTTTTCTTTTTGTTTCTTTCATTCATTTGTGAGCTACAGGGCGTTAACAATGGCAGTCAACACAGAAAAAATTCGGTACGTTTTCCATTTTTTCTTTGATAAAGGCGAAAATGCAAGCCAAGCCGCTGAAATTCTGAATGGTGCTAATGGTGCCGTGGCTGCAACAGCTGATTACGTGCAATTTTGGTTTCGTCGACTCCGTACAGGTATTTTTGATGTTAATGAAAATGTCGAAAATGTCGATAAAATCACAGAAATAATCGAAGTTGGCCGACATATTAGTAATCATAGCATCGCCCAGGAGGTAAAGATCGACCATAAAATAAGCTTAAGTTTTAAGCCATTTTCACGAAAATTGAATACAAAAATAATGAATTTCTTTTGCCCCAAATTAATGTTTAAAAGCTCTCAAATTTAAACATTTAACACACGAATAAAAATATTTGAAACCATGCAAAAGCTCTTTGTAGTCCATACTTTATCAGGGCCAGCCCTGTAAGTGATAAACGGAACAGTATGATTCGACTTAATGACTTTCGAAAGTGACGAGTTGTGGGCATAAAACAAGAAAACGGAAGACAAGTGCAGTAAAATTGCAAAGCTGAAATAATAGAAAATACACCAAAACTGCGGCAAGACTGTTGGAAAAACGACACGTGCGGTAGATGGATGGCTAGGCTTATGAAAGATGTTGGCCTATGGTAGAGTAGTAGAAGGAAAGAAAAAGTCGAAGATAGCTCTGGTGGCTAAACTGAAACTACAGTAGCAGAAATATTTCAAGAACTGGATCAAACGCTGCAATAAGTGCGTTTCAATTGATGGCCGCCGTAGCCGACTGGGTTGGTGCGTGACACCATTCGCAATTCACAGAGAGAACGTTGGTTCGAATCTCGGTGAAAACACCAAAATTAAGAAAAACATTTTTCTAATAGCGGTCGCCCCTCGGCAAGCAATGGCAAACCTTCGAGTGTATTCCTGCCATGAAAAAAAGCTCCTCATAAAAATATCTGCCCTTTGGAGTCGGCTTATAACTGTAGGTCCCTCCATTTGTGGAACAACATCAAGACGCACACCACAAATAGGAGGAAGAGCTCGGCCAAACACCCAAAAAGGGTGTACGCGCCAATTATATTATATATATATATATATAATATATAATTGATAAGGAAGGCGATAATAACACTTTTGAGGAATAAACTTGTGTTTTGAATTTTCTGAATATATTCCGAGAACTTTTTTTTGGTGTTTTGCCGAGCTTTTCTTCTTATTTATGGTGTGCGTTTGCCGTTTTGCAGAAATGGAAGGACCTACAGCTTTAGGTCGACTCCGAACGGCAAATGGTTTTTTTCTGAGGAACTTTTTCATGTTCACAGCTTTAAGTCAAGCCGAGCGGCAAAAGTTTTTTTTACGTTTTTTACTGAGGAGTTTTTATAGCAGAAATACACTCGGCGGTTTGCTATTGCCTGCCAAACGGCGAAGATGCATAAGCATTTAAACCTACGCACTCCCGAGAAGAAGTGCCACAGAGTTTAATTGGCGCTTTTTAAAAAAACAAGTTAACTTTTCAATGTGAAAAATACCAGCTCTCTCCGGCATCACGCGACTTACTCAAGTTTTTTTAAGGCTACATTTTCTTGAGCATGAATACTTCACCATTATCCACTCCGCCTAAAATAATAAGAATGGTCACCTCCTGGTTCTACCCAGTCTATGCTCCCAGCAATCAAAAACATACCTACATCCACATTAGGAACATTTAGTGGCATTTTTTACCCGGTAGCCAATGTCCCCTGTTTAAAAACCAATAAAAACCATTCAAGTAGAGCGGAAAGTTGCAATAAATTTTTTTTTTTTAAGTTGTAAGATTTTCACATTTTTTTTTTAAGAATGTGTGAGAATGGAGTCAATTAATTGTTCAAAGAAATATTTACTATAAATCTAATTTGACATAAAAAAGAAGAAAAAACTAAGCAAAAGTCACTTTAAATATTAAACTGCTGTTTCTCTGCTGGGGTGGGTGAATCGAAAGACAAGTCTCACACTTTTCGGCTTTCAATGCTTTTCCCACCTCCATAAAAAAACAAAAAAAAACAAAAAATATGCCGACATTCCACACAGCAGCTCCATAATGCCCATCGAGTGGTTACTTACTCCCCGAAGAAGTTTCTATAATTTCACATTCGCTCATGCTTGCAATTGCCTGACGACCACCCCAAGAACTATAATAATGGAAAAAATAGTGAAATTTAATTAAATACAAAATTGGGTCACTTACTCATTTACACATGCACACACACACACACACTTTCAACTTACACGCACGCACACAGTCCACTAGAGGAAAAAAAATAATGAAAAATTAGTTGAGAAAAGTAGTGGAGGTAAATGATGTCTAGCCTTGCAAAGGTTTTCTATTAAATTGGAAACACATTTTTTGTTTTTTTGGTCTTCAACAGCCCAGCAAGCGAGCAGGCAATTGCTGTTGGGACATTTTAGCAACGGAAAGAAAAGTAAATAACAAAAATAAATAAATACATGAGATACGAGCATAAGGAAACCGAGCGGATAGGCCAAAGGAGAACCACACGTAGCAACAACAATAGCAATCATGCAACAAACAAGCATCAAAGAATATGAGCAGCATGCGTGCCTAGCGCATGTTTCCGGGGCGCAAGCTAAGAAATGAAGAAATGGAGCTAAGAGCCACAGAATCTTTTTTTGCTTTTATTTTTATTTTATTTCTTTTGCTTTGCTTTTCTTGTTTTTGCAAAACTCCGCTGGGGCGCATACGGGTCAATCACATCCGCTTCCGTCGCACAACTCAATTTCAGCTACAGCTTCGAAAGCGGTGTAGCGCATGAACTTTAGGCCGCAGCTATTAAATTTATTAACAAAGCGAAGTAAATTGCATAGATAAGAAGGAGAGGAGGGGGGTGTGAGAAGGCGTGAATGGCGAGATGGAGGATGTACAGTGGAAGCAGTCAACTACCCACTGCAAACGTGAGCACTGAACATCCAATTGCTCTGGCGATTTTTATCGTTGATAAAATTTACAGTTTAATAGAAACATCGAATTGAGTTGCAGAGCAATTGCTATTGTTGCAGCTTTTTTGCTTTTTGCTCTTATTGCACACCACGCTGATGTGCTGCGCTGCTGTCGCTTTTGCCGTCGCCTGCTGTTGACATAGCCGCTGATGGCAGGGGCGGCAGCAATAGCGGCAATTCTTTAAAAGGTAGAGTCAACAAGTAACACAGAAAAAAGCTGAAAGTAATATAAATGGTTCAAGTAATCTCTGCCTGTGCATACAGACATATTGTGCCTGAGTATATCCAGGCGATGGGTATCTGAAGTGAGCAGTTCGCTTTGTATTGAGCCGAAATATCTTATCGATTAAATCGATGCGGCCCACCTCCATGCGCCTCGAGTCTACCGCAAAGGTTTACTTAATTCACGCAAATGCTCTACGTTCCCAGAAAGCGTAACTCGTGGGCACGCAGTTTGCCATAGCTGTGTCTGTCTATGTGGATGCGACTAGCAAACCCCATTACGGTGTTATTAATAGTGGGAGAATTTTTTTGTTTTTTGTATATGGAGAAGACACGGTAAGCAAGGAGGGAAATTATCAAAATTCAACAGCGAATTTTAATCGACTTAAAATCGCATTCTTTTGCACCAAAAGTTAATAGACTATAAAACTGCGTACTACATTATTTTTAAATTAAATTGTCAAATTTTAATTGTCAGATTTTTATAAATTCTTTACAAAGTTTTGAAATTTCATTTAAATTATATTTATTGTAGAATAAACTATATTTTTGTTAAAAAATTTATGAAAATCAAAAACACTAAAAATAAATTGTCAAAACTTGTCAAAGCATTATGTTTCTATTATTTTAGTCATTACTTTATATGCAGTTGTTCAACGAAATATGATCTGTAAACGCTTTTTATTTATACGATTAACTATTATCATCATCATCATCATCATCGTTTGGCGCTACAGCTTCTTGTCAGATTTTTCCTGCTGTGGAGTGCACCTCCATGTCGCTCTATCCGCTGCCATTTCCTTCCAGTTCTTTAGTTCATTTCATCTATCCTCCTCGATCTTGGTCTTTCTCTTGCTTTATTTGTGTAAGCATTCGCGTGCAGAATTTTCCTTTGTGCTCTTGAACTGCCCCTTCTCATAGCGTGGCCCCGCCTTCGTATTCGTTGTGCTTTAATGTAACTCATCATTTCATCACATGCGCCATTCATCTTGTGCAATTTTAACTTGGCAAAATATTTTTCTGAAAATTTTCCTTTCAAATACATAGAAGGAGGCTTATTACTCTTGATACTGAATACTTAACTGATGTAGCGCATATAGCACATCTAAAACTAACGAAGCTTTGCTCGTTTATAAAAGCTACAGAATGGCTTAAGGGGTTAGGGGTAGTCAGAATTTTCACAAAATTAGATTTTGTTTTTGCATTTTCTTAAAGTTTAATATCTTAAAAATATTGTGTGAAAATTTGAAGTGAATCCGACAAATACTTTTCGAGTTATTCAACAATTAACAAAGGGTGCTCGGAGCGCTCCAGAGCACATAGCAAAACTTTAAATGCGTTTTCCTCAAAACTATGTTTTTTGAACTAGTGATCCCTGTAAATTAAAAACCGCTTGGTATATTTCAATAAAATTTATACTGCTTTTGAAAAATATGGAAAACTCGTACCCGATCGAAGGACTTTCTTTTTAAAAAAATCGATTTTTTTAAACAATTAATTTTCGGTTTTTCTCTCGAAAATCTGAAAAATATTTCTTGAGGTCGTTATTTTGTTAATTTTGAAAAAAAAAGCTTCGATCAAGTGCAAGATCATCTATTAATAAAACTAATTTCTCTTGTCCGATTGATTTTAGATGAATCTCCAAGGACTTGTGATGATCATCGCAAGGGACTTCTGGAGAAACGTGCTCCACACAAACAGCGATAACTTTTACAATTATTAATTTTTTTTTTTAAATTTGACTAAAGTCAAGTCGAAACATGATGTTTAAATGCTATATTTTTATTTTTGTAAAATAAAGCAATTGACTAGCAAAAAAAAATATTTAAAATCATCATTTTTTCGGGCCTAACCCCTTAAAAAGTAACCCATAGTGTGAGGATAAGTTCTAGTGCCACCTCCACAGCCACCTCCTACCTACCTACCTTCCTTTCAAATGTTTGCAGCTTTTTCTTATCTTTTTCACTCTACTTCCATGTTTGAGCTCTTTTGATTTGAAGAGTTTTGTAAGTGATACGTATGCTCTATTAGCTGCTTGAATTCGACTCTTCAAGATTAACAACAACGAGTAGAAAATAGTGCAAAATTTGTTACTTGCAGATTTGATGCGGCAAAAGTGCACCCAAGGAAACAAGCGGCGAGTCGAGATCAAAGATTTTTTTTATTTCATAAGACGTAATGTTTTTATTTATTTCGTTGTGTTCTTGGCTTAATTTGTTTTCATTGAACATTTTTTGTTTTAATTAATACATTTTTTTTAATTCTTTTTTTTAATTTTTTTTGAAATATTGAATGTGTTTGTTTCCAAGGTGAATTTATTAAAGGTGGTATAGGTAAATAAGCTGATTTGCTTTTTTCTTTCGCCGTGTCCATGTGGACATTGTTGTGTTTCTACTGTCCCAATACTTTGCCGTGACAATCAAACATACCATACAAAACATTGTTGTTGGCCTAGTGCCACCACCTTTAATGAATGCGCCTTGGATTTTTTTGTTATATGCACACATATACATGTGTAATATTTCTAATTTTTCTCACTTTCTATAAATAAAATATTGTAGGAAGGAAGAGGATTTTATGCAACCGCGCAAAAAATAATCTTGGTTGCGCACCTGGATCTACTGGTAGAAGTGCTTCAGACAAGAATTAATGCAATAATTATTAGTATTGATGGCATATCAAATTCTAGATATCAGTTAAGCGTAGCTTAAGATATGCACATAGATTGGATAAAGAAAGAGTTCTGAGATTTTACGGTTAAATGTCTTCTGATCTCATCTCTCATAACTCACGGTTACATCAAATTATTCTGCATGGCGATTTAAAGGTACCTAAATTCCTTAATGGTGGCATTAAAAAAGTTCTTTGAAATTTTTTGCTTTGATGAAACCAGTTGTGTGTTACAGCATACCAAAAAACAAGTAAAAGAAGAACAAATTCAATATATCCATCAGTAACACAGCGACGAAAGCGAAAAGTCGGAGCAGGCCGTCAATAGCTTTTGTGCTGCTTATGGACCTAATACGGCATTGAACGCAGGATCAACACGCTGGTTTCAAGGATTTCGTCCTCTTCAGCTCAACGTTAGTCTGTCAGAATGCACGTTAACTTTTGTTTTTTGTTCCCTTCTACCAGAGTCCATTGTCGGAAGCAAATTTTTTGTATTGTGCAGTATTTTTGTACTTTTCTTACTTTGGAGATTAAACTACAGAAAAAAATTGTGATAGCTAAGACCTGAAATCCTAATCCCACACGATATCTACTTTAAATCATAATAAAGACCAGCCTCCATTTGGTATCGCTAGTGACCAAAAGGTCTATGCGTGGCTTAATACCTAACCCAACCTTTTTTTGTTTTTTTTTTCTTGTTCACTCCTATCGGGAGCATTGGGCCTCGACAAAACTGAGTCTTGCGTTGGTTTCGTTGATCTATTTTGATTTCTGACAGGGTAGGTGATTAGCCTGCCACTACCAGTCCTAAATAGGGGGAATGCCCCACCTGTCGTTGTTTAGGAACAACGCTTTCTTACTGCTTGGAGCGTCATCTGTGTTTCACATTTTTCTGCCAGAAGGATCGCACAGATGGTTGAGGACTTCGCTAAATTTGGTGCGTCTACGCTTCACCGCGATTGTCCGCTTTCTCTTGCTGGCGCCATTGATGCAATGTGTAACTGTGTGGTTTTTCCTTTTTTTCTGCTTGTTTTAGCAGTCACAATGCAAATAACACGCTGACTATTGTGCGGGAGTAAGGATGGAAAAGATAAGTTTTGATAAGTTTGGATAAGTTTTTATAATAGGTTGAAGAGAGAATTTTTTTTTTTTTTTTTTTGTTTTTTAGAAACACGGAAAGTAGGTAAATTTGGACTATGATTTACGTGGGATTCGAACTCACAGCTTGTAGGACTGCAGGGTTGTGCACTTACGCTATACTACCGAGGCTGCCTAACCCAGCCTAAGACCCGAAAAAAACTTATTTTTCTGATCTTTTTGTTCAGGGTTATGAAACGAAGGGTATTGGGCAATTAAAAAGTTAAATTTAATTTTTCAACTTTACTATTTTATTTATCTCTCCATATAAATTGGCATTAATGTTTATTTCTCTAAACTCAAATCATCTCTAAACTATACCATTTATTTACGTCACACATTTTAACCAACTTTTGCTCAGTTCTAATATCTTTAAACATTTTATTTCAACTTCCCTGGCATCCAAAGAACTATCTTTAAAATACTATAAAGTCAAGAAAATAGCAAGCAAAATATAAAAATAGGCAAAAAATTAAAAAGTTTTCTTGCAAGTGCTTAAAATGCTTTTTAATGCCACTTGTAACTTCTACTATGTAGTATATAAAACGCTTACAGAAGAGGCAAAAATACAACGAGACTACACTGACAGCTTCACACAACCATGAATATGCCCAGTTGATGCATCTGCCGCAGCCACACATCCACGCAAACATAAGCACATACACATGCATATGTGGAGAAAAATGTGTAGTAATGTACATTTAGATATATGTATAACGAGCTGCTCCAGCGCATAGACTAGGCATATCAACATTTCCATCGCTTGTGATGCATATATGTATATGTGTATATGCGGTACCTATACATGCATATATACTGAATGCATATACCTATATATAGTATACCTCTGCATGCGCTCACACTTGAGTGTGTATGGAATTTGTGTTGAAAACAATTTGCCTTAATATCCTTAAGGCAGTCTTATCGAAAGTGGCTGGAAATCTCAGCATGAAATTGGCATTCAATTGTGCTAAATATTAGAAAACTAAGAAAAAATACATACCTGCATAAAGACATAATCGAGATAAATGTGAAGTAACATCGTTTGTTGGAATTTATTGAATTCCATTCAAGAGGTGTTTGTGAGTTGGAAAAAAAATAATTTTCAAAAAAATTGGAATTGGAAAAGAGGCTAAAGAGAAATAGTTTAGTTGATTGCTTACGACCTGCATTAGTAGGAGTGCGATTGCAATTGCGATTGCGATGAAGTGGGAAAGTGGAAAAAAATGATTAAAATTACTCATTTTTTCAGACACTCGAGGAGTAAAATATTTAAAGAACAGTAGCAATGAACTATAAGAGCAACGAATGATCGACATAACCCTTTAGTTATATAATCTTAGACTGCATAAAGATTGGCTTTGTGAAAGCGATATAACCAAGTAATCCATTACTCTATAGGGAAAGCCAAAGGTCGGTATACTTCCCCAATATCCGGAAAAAAACATATGATCTGAGTTTCTAAATCTTCTTGATTGAAGCGATTTTGGCCGAGTTGAACAAAGCGCGCCAGTCGTTTGTTTCCCGTGCTAGCGGGTGCCAGTTGAAGACACCAAGTAAAGCCAGCTCCTTCTCGACCTGAACTTTCCGACGCAGAGAAGGCCTTCCTCTTTCTCTGCTACCACCAGTTGATACCGCAACGAATACTTCCAGAGGCGGTTTATTTGCAGAACTCGCTGAGCGATTAAGTTCCTGCTGCTCGCACGATCTTTTCCTACATCAGGTTAAAGAAGTCATCTCTGGCGTGTTGTGAATCTGAGTTAGGCTTCTCAAACTAGATGAGAGTCGGCCTTCAAATCATTTTCAAATTAATTTTGTATATGGTAGCTACAGTTTTGTTGAAAATATTGATAAATAAGTAAGTGTACATTAAGTTGTTTATGCGCTCATATGGGGTTTTTTAGCTACTCCCGAAATTCTCTTCAATAGTTGAACTCGCAATTAGCTCAGCTCAAAAAAAACAGCTCAATTAGGTCAAAAAACACTGTAATTACAATAAATATGTAAATATTGAAGATTCTTCTGAGCAGAGGTAGAAAGGTTGAGGTGGCTGAGTGATATTTCTAGCCAACCTAACCAAGCCAAAGATTCGATAATTATGGGCGCAGCAATTTTTGTGATCAGTCGGGAGATACCTATCGATCTCATGGTACGGGAACCAGTGGATGCGTGGGATTCCAGGAAAAACAGGACCCCTAACGCCGCAGAACAGAGATAACAAGCCATGAAGTGATGGCAAAGCCGATGGGAAACTAAATCGAGTGGCAGCTGGACAGCGAAACTGATTTCTACAATCTTCAAATTGATTCAAAGGAACTGCGGGAAAGTAGGCTAATTCTTGACTCAGTTCCTCTCTGGCCATGGATACTTCCGGAAATAGATATGCCGCATGGGTTAGGTAAGCGATCCCAGTTGCATAAACTGCTAAACACCGAGAGATGACGCCGAACACACGTCCTTTAGTTGCGACAGATGGCTCGTGGAAAGAGATGCTGAGTGAGGAAGCAGATTGGCGACATCGCGCCGTCCAATGTGATCTGCAAGATGCTTGAATGCGAGGACAACCGGAATGCGGTTGAAGGATACGTTGAAGGCGTATTACGGAAAAACAGACGAGCCTAAAGCACACGGCGGGCTACAAGCATGGTGTACCCAGACCTGGGTGAAGAGAACTGCTGCATTTCATGGACGTCGTTCTGGGTCCTTCCGAAGAAATGCAGAAAGTAGTACCTAGAAAGGAGTCTGCCCAGAAGAGGAGGAAGGATTGCTTTAGTGGCCATACCACTCGACGCAGTTGACGGTCGCTGTAAGTGCATTTTAAACCCTACCTCACCCATTAAAACAAAAAAAAACAAAACTGGGAGCCGTAACTGGGCACCATCCCATAGGAATTTATGTTGTGAAGTTAAAAATTATTGCGGATAATTGGATACCTTTTTGACGGGCGATGAGCTCCAACTATCCTAGCATATTAATAGCCGTGCTGGGCAAGTTATTTTTCTCGAGTAACTCTGGTTCACAAATTTTGATGGCTCAACCATTTCGGTAAGAGATGGGCGGGATTTCAAGGCTACTTTAGAGGTTACAGACTGTTTTTCGAGGGATTTCATCACTCTTTAGTTGTTTGTAAAAATAAACATATCATTATCCGGTATCGCGTCACACTATATTAGTGATACGGCCTTAATTAAGTAAGCAAAACATAAATTAAAATAAGTGAAACCGTTATCTGAATATTGGTTTGGCTCAAGACACGATATATTTTTTTAGTAAGCTATTCATGAATTTCCTTAGGGCTTGGAAAAATGTGAACCTAGCATATAAAATATGTTCCATTTGCTTCACTTATCAACTGACCTAAAACTTGGCACAAAGACATGCCCTCCATCACCCGGAAATTAAGTCGCCGGCAATCATACTTAAGATTTTGCCTTTCTCAATACGGATGATGCTGGCACTTGCCAGCAATAATAATTCACTTCCTTTCGTAACCTTTTTTTCAAGCACTTTTCCTTCATCAATATTTTTCACAGAAAATAAATAAATTGAACTTTTATTTGTATGTCACTCATACACTCCGGCCAACCTACATGAATATGTAAATAGGTTACGACAGTTCGCTATGTATATATAAATGACACCGATAAACTGAAAGAGAAGAAACCAAAATGCACTAAGTGACAGCAAGTGTTCTGCACTTTAATATAAAAGAAAGGAAAATAACGAAAAAATACAGTCATCAAGAATTTCAAATAAAAAAAAACAAAATCAAAGCTATTCTCAGCACTGTCAGCTCAGCTCATGCATGTTTTAGATTGTGTCAGTTTGTAGAGTTCGACTTTTCAGGCTTACTAACTTTTTTTTTATTTATAATTTTTCTCTTTTGCACGCTTTTTGTTTTATGTCACTCTATTCTACTTTGGTACTTTGTTTATATTTATTTAATAAATTTTCACATTTTTCGCTTTGATTATATTTTCCACTACCAACAGTTACTGTCATGGCCACTCAGCAGAGAATAATTGTTAAAAAAAAACTTAAGCAAAAATAGAATCACAACAACGCGAAATATCAGACTAACTAAAACTAAAACTAGTAGAAAAAATCACAACAACAATATATACTCGCAACCACTCTGAACAGAACTATTTTAACTTCCTCCCCCTCCAGTAGCAATCCTGTTTCAATCTCACTCAACCGCCCGGCATTGGTTTCAACTCTTAACTTCAGCAGCCGCTCAAACGCTCCACAAAATCGCAAACAACAAGCACAACAAGATGTCGTTTGTTGTTGTTGGTAAAAGTTTTTCTTTTTTGTGGCTGTTGTTTGCAATTGTTTTTTTTTTTGTTTTTTTGCAATTACAAAATTGTTTCATAGTTTAATTAGTAATTCCAACATTTCTGTTCTCCATTTGTGTAGTGCCAACTATTTGTTCGTTTGTTTTTTATTTTTATTATTTGTTTTGATTTCTTTTCTATTTTTATTTCATTTTCAATATTCGCATTCCCAACATTTTCTAGCCATTTACTTAATGCTATGTGAGCGCTACACGTTTTGCGCTCTTCGTGCTCGCCTACTCTGGTGCTGCTGCGTAACATACACATTTTTCTCCTCTTCTGCCCAATTCGGTTCACCCTGCAAAACCTTTACTAGCATTACCTAGCATCCACTGTTGGACCATTTGGAGCGAATTGCATTTGAGTGGAAAAAGAAAAACACAAATAAGGTAGGAGCTGTGTAGAGCGTTGAGTTAAGCGAACGCACTGCATTTTCTCCGCACCACCCCTCAGCCATATTTGGTCATCGAGTTGAGTGGCCTGTAGTGGTAGCTCATAGTTTGCGAGAAGTTAAACTGAATTTTATAAGTGTGTGCTTTACTAATTTGATGTCAGTTTGATTTAAATGTGTTTAAAATTATTATTTTTTTACATCATTTTGATTTTTTATTTTACCTTCTCTTATAATGCTGTCTTTTATTCTATTTTATCTCATATTTTTATTTAATTTTTTGTTTTATTTTGATTTAATTATATTACAACATATTTTTGTTTTTGTCATTTCCGTTTATTTTATCTTATTCATTTTTGGCATTTAGCCAACAAACCTTACTTTTAAGTTTATTCATGTAATATATTTATAAACCACTGATAATAATAGGAATTATTATTATTTACATATTTTTTATTTAATCTTCTTTTAATTTTCTTTCATCTTTATTTGATTTTTGTTTTTGCTTTCTTTTTTATTGTGTTTTATTTTGCTTTACTTTAGTTAATTTTACTGAATTTTATTTTATTTTATTTTATATTGTTTTGCTTTATATGACTTTATTTTCTTTTTAATTTTATTGTATTTCCTTTTTCCCATTTTAGTTTAATTAGTGTTTAATTTTTTATCCCATTTAATTTTTTAAATTTTATTTTTTTCTTTTACTTTAATTCTTTAAGCTTATTTCATTTTACTTTATTTTATTTTACTTTTAATAATTTGTTTCATTATTTTATTTTAATTTAATTTCTTTTTTTATTGTATTTTATTTATTATTTTCAAATAATTTATTTAAGTGGGTTTCATTTTATTTACACTCAATTCCACTTCATTTTAAATTATTTAATTTTTATTTAATTTCACTTCATTTTAAATAATTTAATTTTTATTTAATTTCACTTCATTTTAAATTATTTAATTTTTATTTAATTTCACTTCATTTTAAATAATTTTATTTTATTTTATTATTGTCTGATTTTACATTATTTCGTTTCGTTCCAATTTATTTTATTAAATTTTTTCGGTTTATTTTAATTTGCTTAATCTTATATTATTTGTTCTTCTATTTTTTATTTAATTTTCTAATTTTGTTTTATTTGTTTTTATCTGATTCCAGTTTTTGCTTTATTTCTTTTAGCTTATTTCATTTCAATTTAATTTTTTATATCCATTATTTTGTTTTAATTTACTTTATTTTATTTACTTTATTCTATTTTTTATTTTATTTTATTTTTTATTTATTTTTAATTATACATTTGTACTTATTTTTGGTTGTTTTATTTTTTGTTTAATTTAATTTTACTTCATTTAAATTATTTCAGTTTATTTTGCTTAATTTACATTTAATTTGTTTTTTAATTTAATTTTAGTTTATTTTGTGTAATTTTTCTTATTTTCTTTAAATTGGATTTGCTTTATTTTATTTCATTTTGTTTTTATTTCTGTTAGTCGTTTTCATTTCATTTTATTTAAATTTAATATTTTTATATTCTTTTTTATTATTTTATTTTAATTTACTTCACTTATTTTTATTTTATTTTACTTTATTTTTTATTATATTTTTGTATTTATTTAATTTGTTTTATTTTATTTTGGCTTAATTTTTTATCAAAATTATTTAATTTTAGTTGGTTTCGTTTTATATTATTTTGTTTTATTTCATTTTCTGTTTTTGTTTTTGAATTAATTTCACTCTATTTCAAATTATTTTTCTTTATTTTATATGCCATCATTTTATTTTTTATTTTTTGTTTTAATTCCACTTTATTTTATATTAATTTATTTTTATTAAATTTCACTTCATTTCAAATTATTTTCTTTCATTTAATTTTTTTTTCTTCCATTTTATTTTCTTGTATTTAATTTTATTTTTATTTTCTTTGACTTCAATTTATTTATTTATTTTTCTTATTTTGTTATTATATTTCCGTTTAATTGTTTCTTCCAACATTTTCTTAAATATTACCCTCATAAACTGCCTACCGCACATCTAACTTTTGGCCCTTTCCATACACTGCACTCTTTTCTCATTCTTAAATAACTTTTTTCCTTCACAAATTGCCCGAAATCGGGGAAAAACTCGTTCCTAAGTTTTTGGTAATTCAAGTTGTTTTCCACGTTTTACATTTCATTGGCATTTAAGTGATACGAAAGGAGTGAAATGAAACTTCCTTTCAGGATTACGTGCGCCTACATACATACATATGCAATATACGAGTGGAAAAGTCATTTGCATTTGTAATACTAATCAACTGAGATGCCAGTAAGTACAGAAGAAGCACTTGAGCTGCAAAATTTCATTAAAAATTTTGTGAGAGTGCACAGTAAACCAGGAACCCACATATAATTTCTTCACTAGTAACAAAACCCAAACAAAAAGGAGGCATAACTAAAATTACAAAATAAATGGGCAGATTGAGTCATGAGAAAAGTGAACTTTTTACGAAGCTCCGAGTTTGACAACAGACGGCCCAAAAATTCTAAATTGCATTCCAACGTAAGCCTAAGGCCTAGAATATTTGAAGCCTAAATTTAGAAAATGTATTCAAGTTTATAGAATCGTTAAACGAGAGCCGCAAAATTACTTACCTCTAATTTAAAATAAAAAGAAAACTAACCAAAGAAGCTGTTTGAAACTGCTCATGCAGAATATGCAGATAGTCTGTTTCATAGGTACAAGACTACTTTCTTGTAAAAGAAGTAATAGCATATGACAACTTTTCTGCTTAACCCCACTCTATCCCGTCATAGGTGAAATGGGAAATCTTGCTTTTTATCGAAGTATTTTGGACACTGTCTATCTATCGCTGAGCCAAAAAGTTTTTCTTTAAGCCACTAAGCCTTTTTAATGTACAGGCTGAGTTACTGAGCCACTAAGCATTTCTCTCTAGGTGGCCGGGGTGCAAATAATACAGGAATTCCAATTTTTTTATTTACTTCTCTTTGGAATTTCTTCGCGGTACTGGTTTTTGTAGGAATACTCGTTTACTAAGGCACTCATATCTTAAACGACCTTACTGATACCTAAAATCCAGATTTACATGACGAATCACTAATTTATGTGACTGTGTATCGTCATTTTTTTCATTCATTTCAGAATAAGTTTTAGAGCCCCATTGCACACTAAGTCAACTCATAACAGAAAAACGATGGCATAGACACCTCCATAATATTAAATACTCACTTTTGCCTCTCTTCAGCTAGCCTATACTTTCTCTAAACTATTCATCTTACTAAACATTATTGTCTGTCAGAGATCCATTGGTCATCTTTTTGAATTTATGAAATTTCTCTTTCTTGTTGCTTAATTCATTTCATATGAGACCTAATGTTAATTAGTTAAAATAGAATAGCAGCAGTAATTCAATTTCACAATCTTAGCTGGATGATGTACTTGTTGCAACAACAAGTGCGGTGCGTACGAGACCACATTCCCCACATATCTACACATTTCATTGCAGCACTAAATAATTTCGCTTGCCGCGACCACATAAAACCGAGTCAACTGAATAACGCGGAACAGCAGCACCACAAATTGGTAATGGAATCGTAACTTAGGCAACAGGTGAGTTAAATAGGATACCAGTGCAATTTTGTCAGTGGAGTCAGTGAGTGGACGTGAAGTGGAAGATTTGGGCTTTTGCCACTATGAAATTTCTGGTAGTGGTTGAGTGGAATTTCTGGTATAATAAGTAGGCAAGATATCGCTGGAGTGCACAACTGGGCTTCAATTTATGAGAAATTTCATATTCCAGCATGCGTATGCAGGTATGTATGTGGGCGCGTAATTTACATGCGCAAATGTATTCTAAATATGCGGTCCGCAGGTAATTTTGCGACTGTTGTCCTGCCAACCAGCCCCTGCACAGTGGGATATTTGTGTTGGCATACTTAACTACTTAGTAAAACTTAGTGAAAGATTTTTTAAGTGCTTAGCTCAAATGCCTTGCTAACAAAGTTAGTAAAAACTTTGTTACAATTCCGTTAAAAAGATTGTATAATAGTACGGCATGGTTTTGGTTACAATGCTTTGGTCCAAAATACATATACAGTTTGACAAAAAACATGTTTCACACAAGGTTGTGATTAGATCAGCTCACATTTGTGTCAAACCCTATGCGAACTCAGCCCAAATGAGCTTCAGCTAGCAGTGGTAACCTGCATAGCTTACAATCATACGGCAATGGTGTACTTGATGTATGAACCTCTCAAGCAGTAGATCAACTGTCCTCACTCGCAAAATATATTTGCTCATACTCAAAATCCACCTGTATACTAAACATCTTGACATATTAGTACTTATATGTTGCGATATAAAACCTACAATTTCATTCAAACGCCCCACTGTGCAATGCTACCACCTGTGGTGGCTTCAAAATTGCTAAAAATTTGCAACGAAATCCTCAGCACAAACAGTAATCCATAAGCAAAGTGGCGTGTACATCCATATTTACATATTAGTAGGGATGTAGGCTGGAGAGAAAATCACTGATGGTGATCTGGTTCAACTCACGTAAATTTGTGAATTCTTGTATTCTTCGTGTTCCATAGCCAAGTAGCGGATAAACTACGGATATGCGTACCTCGGAGACGCTATTCTTAGTAACTGATTTGACAATGAGATCTAGTAATCGAATAGTAATAATCTTCCGATGCCTGGAAGCTGGTGTGTAATAGAACGGGAAAGGATTCCTCGGAAAATTAGTACTATTGGATCCCGTCACTTGTTATACAGTGTTCTTTTGGTGAACTGTTTGAAACTATTTGAGTGCGCCTACGATGGCATGAGCTATCCTGTCGATTTTCAAATCTGCTTCAAGGGAAAATTTGATAGTACTGTCTCCGATGTAATGAGAAGAGTCTTAGTGTAAAAGAGTATACCTATGTGAAAGAAGTTTTGCATTGTGAATACTTAGACTAAAAACATGTCAGATTTCTACTTTAGGGTAAAATTCCAGTAATGTGGGTAACTAGTCACTGTGGTATTAGAGGAAACTTAAATTAACCGGCTGGCCAGTGATAGCTCATCTGCTGTCTACTTTAGCTAAAAACTATTTTAAATGTTTATTTTTGTCGGGGCAAACTGGCAAGTACAGCACTGAGACAACATTCTCTTTAAATCTACCCGAGCTTCTTAACACATCACTGCCAAAGACCTCAAGCCTCAATCGGGCGAAGGCCTGGCAGACCCACAGAAAGTGTTCCGCCGCCTCATCCTCCTCTTCAGATGCTGGGCAGAGTGCACTGTCTGAGATGCCTACCTTTTCCATATGCTTCAACCTGACTACAATCCTTTCAGCTTAATAACAGAAGGATCTGCGACAATCGGTCGACCATGACAGGTAACAACAGTGTTGACCATCTGCAACCTCTCTCAGCCTGCCAAAGTCACTTGTGGGTTGAAGTAACCCGTTTGCCTTTGATGGTTGCAGAAGGAAGTGGCAGAACGGGTTCCGAGCCAAAGAAATTGGCTAAAGAGTCAGAGATCTCATTACCCGCGATACCCAAGTGTCCCGGGCCCCATGTTAGGATCAGGATATTATGCCTACCGACGTAGTTCAGCGCGGGTCAACAGGTTTTAACTACCCTGGAAGTGGTTGGAGGGCTGTCTAAGGCCATGAGCACAGCTTTGCTATCGCTGCAGACACATACAGATACCCCCCTACATCTGTTTTCCACAATAAAGTTCATTGCTTCGGGAATTTTAGTTTATGAGCTGTGTGGTTTTTCCTTTATGAGGCAAAATGAAACTCACGCCACACTTTTATGCAAGAGAACATACAAAATCCAACTGGGGAAAGGAGTTCTATACAGGTGTACTTCAGAAAGTCAAAGTCCTGATTATTAAGTACCCAACTTTGTCTGGTATTTCCCGTGCTTATCCTATCCTAACCGGCTCTTAGCGGTTTTTAAGGAAACAGGAAACAGGAAAGAGCGAGCAGAATTCTGGCGACATACGACCGATTCCGACAGGCAGTGGCATAAAAAATTAATT
Organism: Anastrepha fraterculus; assembly: GCA_037575425.1. NCBI lineage: Eukaryota > Metazoa > Arthropoda > Insecta > Diptera > Tephritidae > Anastrepha > Anastrepha fraterculus. The sequence continues at coordinate 230,956 of JAYXIM010010293.1, forward strand.
TTTTCCAAAATACCTGTGAAAATTTCCGCGAACATTTATAGTAGGATTCACATAACTTCTCGAGTTATATGCAAATACGTCAAGCAATTTGAGCAAAAATAAAGTTCAACGCCCTTACAAACCCACGCTGCTCATCAAAATTAGTCGGTGAATGTAAGACAAAACTGAACAGTGTTGCAAAATACAACATAGTTTGTCAGATTTGGGTTCCTGGACATTGTGGTCTTTCAGGGAACATGTTAGCTGACAACCTGGCTAATAAAGGTTTTGCAAGCATACCACTAGACCCTGAATCCTTTTTAGGTGTCACTTTTGCATCGATTCAACTGTGGATTAACTACTTCATGAGGTCTACCCATAGAAGACGTTGGTCTGAGTTGAACTCCTGCAGAGTAGCCAAGTGCTTTGTGAAAGAACCAAACAGGAAATTAGCGACCTTTCTCTTAAAACTTACCAGGAAGGACTTGAAAGTATTGGTGGGTGTAATCACAGGGCACTGTGGTCAACATATGGCTACCATGAGAGTCATTGGCATTCCTGTCTTGAAAATGAGGACTCTGCAGAGCGTTTTCTCTGTAGCTGTCCGACATTTTCTATAATAAGATTTAGGTTGTTGGGTTACCATGTATTGAGTGTGTATAAGGTGCATACTCTTCCTTTTTCGCGGAAAAAAATTCCTCAACAAATTTTCGGAAGAGTGACCTCAAAACACATTTTTCCGTATTACCATCCATAAAATATCTATCCTGTCCCTCTATTCTTTTTACTGTAGTCTACCTGGGTGTTGTACACTGGTCTTTTTGACTGAGCGCTTGGACTTCTCCAGCTCACCACAAATCTAATCTTATCTAATCTAATAAAGTGCAAATTTGACGTTGCCAAATAATGCGAATTTTTCACATTTATTTTTATTTTTTCATCAATGGCTGTAATTTTTGAAAGTTGTATGAAGGATTCATGTATCTTTTAGAGTTATATACACTTAACTACAGCAGTTTATGTCCCACTTAATTTCCATATAACAAAGTACAAGTTTGAAGTGGGTTTGTGACAGTTTTTGTCTTTCGCATTTCGTTAAATAACAAAACTTTTGAGCATTGGTATTGACAAAAATTATAAAAATTAAACGGGAACTTTAACCACTTTAAACTGGTATTTTATTATACCAAAATGCAATGGACTACAAAATTACATACCCAGAATTTGTCTAATCACTTTTTCTCTCAATTAAGAGTTTGATCAGAAAATTAACTTTAAATTTGCTACCAAAGTAGATTTCTTCAAACTTTGAATTGAAGATTCTACACGTTTCCAATTCAGGGGTTTCATCCACAACTATTTGTGTTTACCAAAATTTAATCACCTTTCTGGCAACTCTTCGTGGGAAATGTATAGTCCATACCAGAATGATTTGCATTTGTCGAAATACCGAAAAGATTCCCTACAGGATATATGTAAGCTAACCAGCGCAACACGCATTCATTCAACTGTGAACACAAACTCCCATAAACGCACCCGAATTTAGTCATCACAGGCAGCCATGCAAGCAATCCGTTCAGCATGGCGTATACGCGACGACATTTGACCCTCCATGCATACAAGCGCATAGTTGTGGGATGCCATACCTGAATGTATGTCCAATCAAGCAGCCAAACCCACTAACCAACCGCTGGCATACCGAATGTCAATGTATCCACCAACACACCAAGCTATGGTCACCACCAGCCCAACTCTAACTACCAACCCAGCACTCGCTTGTAAGCGCGCAGCCCACACGCAGGCACAAATGAAATGGCAGACCGCTCACTTTGGCGTTGACAGGCAAATTGAATTAAATTTGTTGTTTCTGCTGCAGTTGTTGGTATTCAGCAATTATTGTGCAATTCGCTAGTTGTTATATAGTTATTGTTTTATCAAGCATGCATTTTTTATTGATGTTGTTGTTTATTGTTTTCGGGCCATGCATGATTTCGCAAATTGTTTTGCGAGCTGCGCACATCCCCTTAACTGTGCACACTCTCACATATACACATTGATGCTGTAACTAATCCACTTGTTGTTGTTTACTCAGCCGCTTTCGGTTGTTGTAGCGGTAAAATTTCGCAGTTTTTACTAATGTTGTTAGTGTTTGTAGTGTTGTTAGTTTTACCTGTTAAATTGACGTACGCCACTCACGACTGAATTGTCAACTTTATGCAACTTTCGTTGTTATGCTGACTAAAGTGAATGCGCCAACAAAATCCGCCACATTAATGAGGACCGATGTATGTGGCTTTTCGGCATGTTTGAGCTGGCTGACACGGTTTAGTTACATGTTCGTGTGTTGGATTTCGAAACGATTTGAAAAGTGAAAATTTTACGCTTTTCACGTACGCAATTAACCAGACATTTTCAAAGCGTGCCGTAGAACTCACATGAAGAGGGGGCAATGAAAGAAGTTCATAGAGAGCGAGTAAGTAATGGTAGGGGTTTGACACTAAAGCAACACTTATTAGTTGAAGTGGTTATGGCTGATGGGGCAACACGTGCAACTTAGCACAAACGTTTGCGGACGAGGAAAAAAGTGCCCCACTCACGTGTCCCTGTTGGTCAGAGTGTGGCGTATATACTCGTGCATGTGTGTATGTATGTATGCATGAACGAATAATCGCTTTTAGGTTTACCTCAGAATTACGCCCTAATGCCGAACGTGTCGAAATTCTGTGCGTATGAAGAAAATAATTAGAAGCTCTCGAAAAAATCAATTAAATGATGCGGGGAATGAATGAATAGATGCAGTAATAAATTAGCGAGCTGGAAAAAGAGTAGATGTCTATTATCAACTCACAGTCAATTTAAAGATTTTCGTCTTTATACTAAAATTTATTGAGGAAGTTGAGCTCAGAAAAATACTCTGAATCCATGAAGGGGGCACAATAAGCCATATAATAGAAGAGGATGGGAGGATGGACACCTATTAGACGGTATAGCCTGTGGTTGGGTGAAAGTGAGCTTGACTCAGTGGATGCATTTACGTCTCAGCGCTGCGACGCTTTCTTCTACTGACGGAAGTAAAAAAGTGCCATTAATCTCACGGCTATAAAGAAAGCATCTGATCCGGGAGGCAACTATGTGGAATCCGATGTGGTTACGACGCAGGCAGCTCCTGCCTATGATATCACCGCATCCAAGAAAACCAAATGGGTTCTGCCCTGCACCAGTTTCGGAGACTGTTGGGACTATGGTTACTCCGAATTCGCGCTCAGAAAGCATCAGTGTACCAATGGACACTAAAGAGGTTACAGCAGTAAATTTGTCAAAAAGGCAGAGAAAGTGGCAAAGAACGCGAAGACGGCAACAGAAGTGGAATATCGCTGCGGCAAATGAAGTTATGACGACTGCGACTCAAACTGGAGCTGCGGCTCTTCTGATTTCACGACTGAAGCTGGCAAGAAGAACAGATCTGGTGATGGCCTATCTGATCTGGCCAATTTGACAGTTGAAGCGACGGCGAGCACACCGGTTGGTAAAAGGAAGAAGAACCAGGTCGCAGTAACTACAGGAGGAGTCTCTTGCAGCAATCAAGTACCTGGCAGTAGGACCAACAAACCTAGATGAACGAGTGCCGCGGAGGCTAAGAGCGTAAGAACGTAGGAACGTAAAGCGAGGACGGAACCGAGTCCACCTACTGATCCACTTTTAATTTTCGGAGGCAAAAATACTGCAGCAGCAACTACCGGTATGATGCTGGAGATCTGTGGCGATGGACAGTTCCAATTGTCCCAAAAATAATTCGACTTTGTCGATAGCCAAGTTTTGGAAGCTATAGGGAAATCTAAAGATGTACCTAGATTAGAGGGAATGAGAGCTTAGCACGGTATGAAGGTATTAAATGTGGCTGCGATGTCCGTTTTTTAAGGGCGTAAGTTTGTCATTCCGCAAACGAACAAAATTCAAAAACTGGTGAGGGTGAGCATGCTGATATCTGGGCCTCCAAAGGAGCTGCATGCGATCATTTCCAGGTTCCATACTGGGAACGAGGTTCTTTTATACTGCAGCCATGCGAAACTGCACACAAATCTTCACATAACATTAATTTAAGAACCATGGATGCCTAATGGGCAAATACATTGCTTTGGAGCTATAAAATGGAGGTCTATCCTTCATGAGTCAACGAATCAGATGCCTGCGGTACATGTACAAAATTCCCAAATGGAGAATTGCCAGTATAGCATTCCATGGGCAAGTGGTTGAAAACGGAGAGATAGAGGGAGGCAAAACAAACTCTGTACTGATGAGGGCACAGCCCACTTGCGGCAAAAGGGGCCCACAAACTGGAATGGCATAGCAGAGGATCCATCGGAGTGTAGAACTGTAGTTGTGGAAACAATTGTACAAGGCTATGGTACTATTGATGATAATGATGATGATGATATCCTTAATAAAGAGGGAAAGGTTCGTCTGCCTACGTGTGTTATTATGCCAAAACCGGTAGATTGCATTTTGTCAAGAAAGTTCTGTTGTCAAGACTTATTTGCATCCAAGATAAAGTATCGCTTGGAGTATAAATTGGTAGAGACAATCGTTGTCTCGACCTATTTTTCCTACGTCTCTATTCTCCCTCCCCCTACGTGGGAGTTTATAGAAGTCGTAAGATACGCTGAATCCATGAGATTAGGTCTTATTGTGGGACGTAACACAAATTCACAGAACACCCTTTGGTGTAGCATGAAATGTAACTTCAAGGCTTCGCTTAGTTATACAGAACTTTGGGACCAGCCCGACTCTCGTAACCAGAAGAACGCAGGAAGTGAATGATATGGCGTTATCTAACCACAAAATATCAGATCATATCACTGATTGGAAAGTCTCGATAAAAATTCCCTGCCGGACGATCATTATATAAAGTTTAGACTTGCGGCCGAACTATAAAACTCCATAACTCAAGTTTTTCTACTTAGTTTTGCCATAAAAGCCATTCGAGAAAGAATTCACAGAAATCTTCTTAGAAAGCATAAAATCATGTCAGATCCATATCAAGACGAAATAGAGATGATCTGAAAAGAAGTGACCGTCCTCGCGTAGTGCAGACATAAAAGCCGTTTGAGAAATAATTCACAGAAATCCACTTAGAAAGCAGAAAATCATGTCCAGGGAAATGAATGTATCGACCAAATCCATGTCAAAACTAATTACAGATGATTTGCACATGAAAGCCATTCGTCGCTGAACTGGTCATCTTTTGGCAACGCGCTTAAAACAAATTACACTCGACAGATGCAAGCAGCTTCTTCGGTGGCACGCGGTCAACGGTCATGAAAATATTCTTTTCAGAGATGGCAAAATGTTCACTGTTGAAAAAGCTTTTAATAAGCAAAACGACAAAATCTGTGTTACAACTTCTAAAGACGCTAAAAATGTTCTTCCAAGGATTCAGCGTGGCCATCATCTAGCCTCCGTAATGGTTTGGTGGGAAGTGTCTTGTGAAGGCCTTACATCTCTTCATTTCTGCGAAAAATTGGTTTGAGACCGGGGCAAAAGTGTACCACCAGGAGGCGTGGTGAAGCAGTTGAGCAGTACTCTCTTCAATGGAGAGCGTTGGATCTTTCAGCAAGATTCCGCTCTAGCCCATAAGGCAAAAACAACCCAGCAGTGGTTAAAAAACAATATTCCTGGCCTCATAACCGCAGAAGATGGGCCGCCTGGAAGTCCAAATAAGACTGAATCCAATAGACCACAGTGTGTGCTCAAAATTAAAGAACTTGGGCTGTCTAAGGCCTCACAGAAATTTGGAGAGTCTCAACAATCTTTGGTTCGAGCAGCGACGTCAAAATCCATGGAAACCATGCATTTGAAGCAAATGGTGACCATTTCGAATAAAAATTTTGAATTTGTTTTTAATATTCAGATGATTAAATAAAACTAACTTCATGAAAATGTATATTTTCATATCTATAACGGACTTAACTTGTAGTAGAACTCATGGCAGGATTAGGTAAAAATTCTGAGTAAAGAGTTTGAAATTTTAATGTGAATTTGCCGAAACTTTGTTTTATATACGAATTTTGTTGTAGTATTAACTGTGTTTTTATAAAAGAATAATTAATATAAATAAGTAAATAAATAAATAGTCAAAAGTAGTAATATTTGCTGCGCACTTCCTTTTTACGTTGAGTGTGCTGACTAAGTTCCACTGCCTTTATTTGCCTGCTTATGCTTCTTCCGGTGCAGCAAGTTAGCCGCACCTGGCTGAGATAGGATTGAAAGTAATAAAGGAAATACGTTGTATTCCTGCCTTGAAATTGAAATGGAAAGTTGAATAGGTCGAGTCAAGGAGCACCAAGAGATTTGGTGGCTCCTAAAACACTCAGGCTAAAAAACCCATTGTATTTAGAGCACGGGAAACAGGGTAGATAGTCGAGGAGGGAAGGAGAAAAGTATCATAGAAAGAGATAGGAAAGAATAGAGGCAGAGATAAAGGTATTCCTGCCTTACTTTTGGATATGTATTCTCCTGCTACTCAATAAGAGTCTATTTGACCATATCTTGCTTTGGACCGTCAGCCTACGCACCTTCTGAAGCACCTCATTGGTGCATATAATTTCAGTATTATTTATTTAATTAAACTCAAAAATATAACACTAAAATATGCGTATTAATGAAAAGTGTATTATTTTCTGGTATTCGTGAACTCATTTATATTTTCATTAAAAAAAAATTAAATTCCATGCTTCGCTATCCCCAGAAACTCAACAATTATGCACATCGTGTAGGCAGCTGACCATGACATGCAAAGTAAATATATTTTTTATTATATTCCATAATGGCCGAGGAGTAAATTATTGGTTTAATGTCAAACAATGGCCTAAGTTTTGAAACAAAAACTAAAAACCAAAAAAACACAAAATCAAATGAATTCCATGAAACGAATAAAAGGCGAAAAATGAGCAAACAAAACATTACAACAAAAGGCAGCCACACTAAAACGAAAAAAACATTGAAAACGTGAAATAAAAATAAAACGATTGTGTGACAAATTTAGCACAAAAAATAAAACAATAGTGAATGGGACATAAAAGAAACGAAGTGCGAAAGCACCAAGTACATGGCGACTAAGCGGAACATAAAAAAAAGTTAAAAAAGGTAAAAACATAGTAGTGAATAATAACAAGATTTCGTTTCTAATGATAATAAGAATAATAGACGGGTACACAAACACACACACGCACACATTTGAATTGGGTTTAGGCCAAGGTTTGCTTTCAATTTTGGGCGTGCGCCTTGATGTTGGCTTACAAATGAAGAACCTACAGTAATTTTTTTTTTTTGATAATGTTTTCTATGAAAAGCTTTTTCATAGTAGAAAATTGCTGTGCGAATTGCGCTGGCCGCCCGAGCGGTGTTTATTGTCCCCCATACGACGATCGAACGCACGAAATCCGGTTTTTGTATTAAGCAAAAATAAACTAGCAAATGGCAGACACTATTCCTAATGACAAAAAAAAATATGTAACAATAGAAAAAAATTGGGCGAAAAATGAAAAGAAGCACTTTTATACTGATGTTTGTATACTCATTTTATTTTTCGTTTTTTGTTTTTTTTTTTTGCACCGTTCCTCATTCTCAAATGTTTTTTTAGCACGGGCGTTGTAATGATTTTGCATTTTTTGGTCACACTAATTGAATGAAAAACCAACAATGTATTAAAATGTGTCGGTGGAAAGCGTTAAACAAAATGAATTCACGCACGACAATGGCGCTAGTGACGGTATTTGCAGAAAAACTACAATCGGAAAACACGCTGACAAATTTACCTATGTAAACAAAAGCGAAAACCACTAACAGAAGTAATTGATAGGCTTCGCACAGTGTTTCGAATTCACATATGAAATGGAGAAAATATAGTTTGAGGAAAAAGAAATCCATTGTATTATTTTCGTTTTTTGGTCAGATAAATAGAAGAGCCAAAATGGACAACACCGTCCAGGTTTAATTTTTCGTGATGGTCAACTTCAGCGGCATTTTTAAAATTATTAATCTTAAAACAAAAACCTCTTTTTTTCATTTTTGTATGTAGAGGAAGTTAAGTAAAAAGCCTACAAAATTAAATATTAAAAAATAAATAAACAAAAAATCCTGAAAATACCTTAAATTTTCGAGCTCTACACCACCGGGAACCCTTAACACCAAAAAATATAATGGATGGGATCCATCTGCGAAGCCTTTCCCAAACGAAATGATATATCGACTTATTTCCTAAACAGGCGTTCACTGGGGATGACAAATGGGTCACATACGGCAACATTGTGCGAAAATTATTGAGCTCAAAGCGTGATGAAGCAGCGCAAACAGTGGCCAAACCAGTACTAACGGCGCGGAAGGTTCTACTATGTATTTGTTGGCACTTGAAAGGAATCATTTATTATGAGCTGCTTCGGTGTAGCCAAACATTAAATTCAGATCTCTACCGTTTGGACCGTTGACGCTAGCAATTGAACAGAAACGTCCAGCAGAAATGGCCCACAGAAGAGGTGTTGCGTTCCATCAAGACGACGCAAGGCCAGACACCTCTCTAGGGACTTGCCAGCGAATTCTTCTTAATGGCCTCTATCGACTCAAAGCGCTGTCCGCGGAGTTTAATTTAAGTTTTGGGAAAAGGAAAAAGTCACATGGGAAAATTCCGGTACGTGGTTGTTCGAGTTATTGATATTTCTCGAGTTTTTGTTCAAAAAGTGTTCACAATATCAGCATTGTGAGACGGTGCGTTATCATGAGTGCAAGATCCATGAGTTTTATTTCCTCAAATTGGGCCGTTTCCTACCCACATTCTCTCTCAAACGTCGCATAACTTCCAAATAATATTCTTTATTTACTATAGAAGTATTTGGAACGCATTCTGAGTGCACAACCCCATGATAATCAAGGAAAACGAGAAGCATGACTTTCACTTTTGAGCGACTTTGACGTGGTTTTTTGGGTTTCGGCTCATGTGGATAGCGCCATTCAACCGCCTGTTGACTGGTTTGCATGTCAAACTCATATACCCACATCTCATTTCCTGTTATGATGCGCTGGGTAAACCTTGGGTCCAAATTCACTAGCCACCTTCTTCCAATGAATTTTTTGAAAGAAATTCAACTCACTTAGAACGAGTCGAGCAGCCACGCGTATCATGCCCAATTAATGGTGTTAAATGTTGCGAATTGATTCGTGAGACACGCTAAGGTCACGAGCTACCTTCCTCAAACTTAAATGATGGTTTTCCAATACCATTTCCTTGACTTTGTCGAAGTTTTCATCCATTGAAGACGTTGATGAGCGACCAGATCTGGGCAAATCTTCCACGACTTCTCGACCCTCTGCAAAAGTCTTATACCACTCGTATACCCGTGTTTTTGATAAAGCACACACCCCATAGGCTTTCTGCAACATTTTTAACGATTTGGCATACGAAATCCCGTTCAAAGCACAAAATTTAAGAAAAATTCTTTGTTCGATATTTTTATCCATAGTGAAAATCGCAGAGCACACCTGCCTCCAGGTAGACTGATATAATGAAATGCCAAAAACAAGCTAATTGACAGATCACGCTCAAACTCTGACACTATAGAGGACAGCTGTACCAACACTCCAGTAAAAAAAATTTAGACATACAAGCATGTGTATCGCACGCTTTTTAAATGAACAATTCGCGATATTTTTTGGGTAGAATGTAAAAACCAAGACTTCTATGGGACCGACATTATGAAGCTATATTTAAAATGTCAACAAATTATATAACAAAACGGTGCATGTTTGTACCAAACCGGACAATCCGAAACATCTTAAATAATAGTTTTGAATTTTACGCAAAAATAATGGATTTCTTTTTCCCCAAAGATGCAATATTAAATAAAGTAGAAGAAGAAGAAAGTAAAATGATTCATCGTGACTTGGCAAACCTTATTGAACAGAGATGTTGGCACAGTTTGCCATTCTCAGCTGTCAAACAGTAGTTATTGAAGTCGATAGTTCTCTAAAAAACACCCGATAGTAGCAATCAATTATTTTAAACTTAGCTATTCCCAAGTACTGCTATTATTTATTATTCCACTACTAATTTTGGTTATTAATCACTGCTCGTATCCAACTGGTATTGATGCATTGAGTGGCATTTTTGCGTGCATGAATTACTCCTCACAATTCTACGTTTCTTCAATTATGCTTCTCTTCAATTCTTTCAATTATATTTATCTTCAATTTCTTTCTGCGCTTAATAAGCGCGCAAGTTCATATAATGAATCCATAAGTAAGCAAATGAGAAAACTATCGAACAATGCCGGCAGAAAGGAAATTAAAACTGAGCAGCTCTTAATAATCACTAAAGGGAACTGAGAGGACAAAACAAAAGCAAATACTTAGAAGTGGCTAAGGTAAGCTTACAAAATAGTCAGAATTTTTATGAAAGTAGCAGCAGGTATGTGTGTAGAAGGGAGATAGAGAGATAGAGAAAAACAAACTGCCTGAAAACGCTGATGGAACTAATACTGGAGTATGGCCGAGGAAAGCGAAATACTCTTTGCAAATTAGAATACTGAAGAAACGAATGCAATCAACGGAGGTAATAATCTGTCAATCAAAGACAAGTAGCGTAAATTCATTTCTGAGGTTAGCATAAATTTCATTTTGCTAAATAAATACGTCGAATGGTGTAAGCCTGATCTTCAAATGAAAAAGCGTTCATTTTGAATAGTAAATCAAAATGGTTTGTGAGTTTTAAAGGAAACATGACTTTTGCATGAAAATATAGGAAGGGGAAGAAATAATAGAACACTTTTGTTATTGTTATTGTCCAGCATTAGCTAGAGCAAGCTTGTCAGGAGAATACATTTTTACTTTCTTACGGAACTATCCGATGTTGGAATAAAACCTCCCATACGCTTCATAAGAGCGTCTAAATGGTTCCATGATGAATAAATACTGAGACTCCCGTGTTACACAGTGGTGCCACAATGGACTTACACACAAAAACCTAATCCTAACCTATCCTGTTCAATCAAATCTAGTATCTTCCTAATCCTTTTATATAGCTATCCTGTCTTAGCTTTTCCTGTTCTACCCTCTGCCTCCTCACGTTATTATATCCTGTCCTGCTACATCATTTCTGGGATATCTTATTCTATAAGTTCTATCCTATTCTATCCTATTTTCTTCTTAACCTATTACGTCCTATCCTTTCGTATCCTTTCCTATCTTTTCCTATCCCCTGCCTTTTCACCTGAATACCGCGAAGGGGGAACCTGGCGGTTAGTGCATGATAATGCACCATCTCATCGATCCACTCTTGTGACTAGAAATCGCATTTTAACCATAAATCACTAACCGTATTCGCCTGATATGCCTCCCTGTGACTTCGACCTATTCCAAAAATTGCATTTCGCCATGAAAGAAAAACTTTTTGCGTCCGAAGAGGCCATCCAAAAGGATTGTAGCGACATTCTGAAAAACATTCCGGTCGATTACCTGAAATACTTTCGAAAAGCTTTTAGATCACGCAAAACAGTGTATCGAGTCCAGAGGGGACTATTTTAAATAAATTAACTCGAAGTTATCAGAACAAAGCTCCTGTCGTTTCTATTTTAGCTCAATCTTGTTTATTTTGGACTTCACCTTGTACTTTGTATATAAAAGTAAAAAAAAACTTTCAAAAAAACACAATTTTTATAAAAAATATATTTAACAGAAAGGAAATTACTAATTAGTAATGCTATCGAGTATTAAGTAGTAAAATTTTAGCAGAAAATTGAGTTTACTTTAATATCTTTATATATATATTTCTTATGTTCGTGTGTTTGTCACTGAACTCCTCCTAAACGACTGAACCGATTTTGATGAAATTTTTTGTGTGTGTTCAATGGGATTCGAGAATGGTTTAGATTCACAATTTGGTCTCCTGGGGTCTCGAGATATAGGTCAAAACGTGGACCCGGGTAACCTTCGGACGTGTATGTACAATATGGGTAGCAAATGGAAGCTGTTGGTGAATGCTTTAGTTCAGAGTATTTTTCATGCCGCTCCGTGACTAGGGTCTCGAGATAGAGGCCAAAACGTGGACCCTAGAATATGTTTGTACAATATGGATAGCAATTGGAAGCTATTGGTGAATGCTTTAGTACAGAGTATTTGTCATGCCGCTCCGTGACTGGGGTCTCGAGATATAGGTCAAAACGTGGGCCCGGGTAACCTTCGGATGTGTATATACAATATGGGTATCAAATGGAAGCTGTTTGTGAATGCTTTAGTTCAGAATATTTTTCATGCCGCTCTGTGACTAGGGTCCCGAGATAGAGACCAACACGTGGACCCTAGAATGTGTATGTACAATATGGATATCAATTGGAAGCTATTGGTGAATGCTTTAGTACAGAGTATTTCTCATGCCGCTCCGTGACTGGGGTCTTGAGATATAGGTCAAAATGTCGGCCCGGGTAACCTTCGGATGTGTATATACAATATGGGTATCAAATGGAAGCTGTTGGTGAATGCTTTAGTTCAGAGTATTTTTCATGCCGCTCCGTGACTAGGGTCTCGAGATAGAGACCAACACGTGGACCCTAGAATGTGCTTGTACAATATGGATATCAATTGGAAGCTGTTGGTGAATGCTTTACTACAGAGTATTTCTCATGCCGCTCCGTGACTGGGGTCTCAAGATATAGGTCAAAACGTGGGCCCGGGTAACCTTTGGATGTGTATATACAATATGGGTATCAAATGGAAGCTGTTGGTGAATGCTTTAGTTCAGAGTATTTTTCATGCCGCTCCGTGACTAGGGTCCCGAGATAGAGACCAACACGTGGACCCTAGAATGTGTTTGTACAAAATGGATATCAATTGGAAGCTGTTGGTGAATGCTTTAGTACAGAGTATTTCTCATGCCGCTCCGTGACTGGGGTCTCGAGATATAGGTCAAAACGTGGGCCCGGGTAACCTTTGGTTGTGGATGTGCAATATGGGCATCAAATGAAAGCTGTCGATAAGTGCTTTAACGTGGGGTAATTTTCATACCTATTGATGACTAGGGTCTCGAAATATATGCCAAAACGTGGACCCACCGTGTCTTTGCCCAGCGAAGCGGGTCGGGTTTGCTAGTATAATATAATTTTCTTTGCAAAAAATCCTAACCTATCCTATCCTACACTATCTCATCGTATTACATCTAATATATTTATCATATATTTTCCTCTGATATGCATTTATCCTGTCCCCTCCTCATACTTAACTCCACTCTATTCCTAACTAAATTTTCACTTTAGGGATTAAAATTTATCGTTTTTCTATTATTTTTTTATCGTTTTCTTCTTCCCTCCAAACATTCACATAATAACACCAAGCAAATGGGGAAATGTAGCGTACTGGGAATTTATGGAGTAAATCCAAAACGGACACAGCAATAATTTAACTTTTTAACAACAACAAAAATGGTCATTTATTCTTACAACAACAACATATGCAGTACAAAAGTACAATTCACAAATCGGCAAAACAAATATTTTACGAGCTGATGATAGTTAGTTGAATTCTAGTTGAATGGGCGTGACACGAGGCTGGGTTCGGAAAACAGAGCGGAAGAGAGCATTGCTGTAAGTGGATAGGTGGGTGGGTTCATAAAGAACAGTTTGCCACATGCCACTCAAACTATTTACTGCAGAGCTACTTTTCGGTGAAATAGAGTACGAATGCCAAGCAGTTAAAAGCAAAGTAGGAAGCGGCGAGGCAGGAAGTTGTTGGAGTTGCAAAAAAGTGAATAGTTGGAAAGTCTAGGCAAGCGAGTTGCATATGTATTTTTGAACTAGTAACTACTTGCATGTGTGCAATTATATTCAAGTATATATATATATATTTTTATATTTTTATTTTGTTTCTTGCTATTGTTATTGTCATTATTTGTAGCCGATATTATCGCTTTTTGAGTATATTGCTGGCAATTTTATTTCCGCTTGTTTGTGTAGCCAGCAAACTTGCAGTCCTACTACTGCCGCTAACATTTCTATTGTTTTTTATTGCACGTATATGTTTTCGCATTTTGTTTTGTTTTGTTGTTATCACAGAGTGCTAGGCATAATGGCTTTTAAAGCGAACATAGATGCAAACGCGCACATATACATGCACACGTACTGGTATATACGCACATTAGTGGCCCGACAGCCGCAATATAAAATCATCAACATAATTACAAATTCACTATTTCCCATTGTGGCTTTCCTGGCGCAGAGTAACAGCTTTTTTGTTTAGCCTTTTTGTTATTGTTCCTATTATTTACTATTATTACTATTTCAACCGCCATCCGCTGATTGCTTTCCTACATACAGTGCTTGTTTTTTTTTTGTTTTGTAATGGCAGCGCTAATTTTTCAGATAACGCCTTGATGGCATTAGCTAGGCAAATCCTACGCTATTCGATCGTCGAGGCATTAAATAGCATAGAGCAGGGTAAATAATACATTATAAAGTCAAATACTTCAGTAGGTTGTTGTTGTTGTAGCATTATTAGAATGAACGCTAGTAGTAGTAACAGTGAGTGGTTAAAAATCGCATGCATGGAAAGTGGAACGCGGCAAAGTGACGATCCTTTCATAGTCACGTGAATACGCGTTGATGAACACGCACACGCACACATTCATAGGAGGTTTATTTAAGTACTCACAAGCTCAGAATTGACTAGTTGCTCCACTATTTCGCGGTTCTCCTCTTTTACATGTGAGCAACTGCCCTAGCAAGTATCCACTATCTGCAAGCCCTGCATACTCTTTCGGCATAGTTTGCAACCATAAGCTAGACTTAAGCTACGGACACTCTAGCATTCTTAAAAATTTTGAGTTCATCCCCCTGGTGCTGGATCATTGTACACCTACACTAGGTACGAGCGGACCTTTTTCCACTCATATTCCCTCAAATTTGGCGGAAAGGTATGGCAAACATGTTCCCGGATGGCTCGAAGTTAGATGGAGGGGGAGTATTCTGTAGGGGTCCCCATCAGAAGCTGTCCAAGGCTCTTTTTTCCTTCCCTTCTCCTTTTTCCTTTCCCTAACTTTTGTTTTTTATTTGTATTTTTCTATCTACTAGAATGAAATACATTAATAAAAGCACACATTTTATATTTAAAATTTGATGTTTGACCAAACTCAAATTATGGGTCCTGTAGTTATATGCGGCCTCTGTACAGCAGAGGGTTGTTTTTTATAAGGTACTTTTCCATGGCAGAAATAACTCGAAGGCATGCCATTGCCTGCCATGAGCCGATCGCTATAAGAAAGAACACAGGAGATTTCGTCCAACATGAAATTTTTTAAACGAAAAAGCATAATTTCTGTTTTTGAGAAAAACAAATACTTTAAACATTTTCGTCTAATGCTGATTCAAAAGTTAGGTGTAGATAATTTAAGTGCAAAAATAAGTGGCTTTGCAATTCAGAAAATACTTTTTAATTAAAACGTGCTTAACTTTAATTTGTCTGATAGCTACATTCTATTTTTCTTCTTCCTTAGCATGACAGTCCTGGATAGACCAGTGTTTCCGCAATTATCTTGCTCCAGATTTCTCGATCCGCCACCAGTTTTTGACGTTCATCTCTTTGAGCTCGTCCATAATCTACCAATCTTTTCTTTGGTCTGCCCTTAGTGCGCTTCCAATACGGTTGTTTCTTGAAGGCACGTTTTGATGGTCTGTGTTCTGGCATTATTTCTACGTGTTCAAGCCACATCCTATCCTTATTTCCTACTACTTATTTTTATTTTACAATTAATTACCATTTTCGAATATATAAGAGTTAGGTGGCAACACTTTACACAACAAATTCTAATTAATGATTTCTTCATTTTTTAAACAAGTTTCTTTTGATACGTCTAACTAAATTTAATTATAAATTAATTTTTTTTAATTAGGTGGCAACGCCATTTAAAAATATTATTGAATTTAGGCTATCTTTACCTTTACACATATATATGTTTATATATAATTTACACCTAATATATGAATTATTGTAATTGATTTTTAATTTATAATTTATAAAAATAGGTGGCATCTCCTGATAAAAATATTTTTTTTACTAAAGCTTGCTTTTCATTTGATATTTGCATCATATTATTCAAGTGAAACTTGTGATAAGTTGCTATTTTTCCAAAGCAGGTGGCAACGTTACAAAAAAACTTGTTCTTGAGAACATTTGCCTTCATTCCCAAGATGTCTATTTGCATGTGATGTGTCTATTTTTTATGAATCAATTTTTATTAATACAACCAGGTGGCAACACCCAGCTAAAATGAGTGTTAGCCAAAAACCACTCGCTATAGACAACCGACTAAAAATTTTGTGTGGCCCGAACTTGAAGGAATATACATCTTCTTCTTCTCAATTCCTGTTATCCCCGGAGGGAAAACACTTACCCCGGCTAAATTCTTTCAGTCACAGTTCTATAACACCCTCAGTTTTCCTCTAATTTGCCTAAAATTTTGACATAAAATTACGTCGTTAACCTTTTTATCATAATATGCAAACAACACAAAAATGGGTTAAAAAAAATCGGTCAAATGAGCCTGAAGCGTCACTAGTTCCAAGTTGCCCTGTCTAAGTCCTCTCAGTCAAAGTTATACAAGCCCGTCAATTTTCCTCCGTTTTTCTTAAAATTTTGACATAAAATTACGGCAACATTAACCTTTTTAAATATGCGAGAAACACAAAAATCTCTCCCAAACTGTGTTTTTGACTTAATTTTCTTCTAATCTCAATGCGAATATGCACGCAATTAACCTTATTTTAATTCATATCTCCTTTACGCACTTTCACTACCCTTTAGTGGGTACACTCTTTATCTTGACCCTCTTCATATTTCATGCCCTCCTATAACAGTGGCTTCCTTCAGCCACTAATACATACGTCTGTAGTTGATATCACTTAACGCCAACCACAACCATAACCGCAAACCCTTTTCCACAAGTGACTGCCCATTTCGTTGTTTTTCCAACTATTGTGCTTTTTTATATTTTTACAAAAGCGACTTTGTCTGTGCTATTGGTTGTTTGAAAAATTTGTGCAAATCGCTTGATAGTCACATTTAACAAAGTTTGCGTAAGTTTTATTCGCATGCCATTGACTTACGTAATTGTGTGTATTTGTTGTTATTATTGTACGTATGTAGTCCACAATTCCATTTGCAGCAATATGTAGACCTTGTAACCATTACTTAAGCCTTTGTTTATGCTCGTAGAACAAATTTGCTTATGTACTTGTATGTACGTATTGTTTATATATATAAATATCTGCATATACGAGTATGTGTGTGTGTGTGTATGTCGTCGCACATATTTTCTTCTTTAATCCTGCAAAAGTGATTAAATGTGTGACATAAAAGTCAAAGCAAAGCCGGCATGCTTTTAGGCGCTTAACTATTCAGTTATTATTTCCGATTGTGAATGAAAAGAGACAACAACAAACACTTTTTTGGGCAAATTGACGAAATAGACGGATCAAGCCATTCGCCGGTTGAATGCTTTTGAATAACTATGCGGTAATATTTTTTTATGCAAATTGTGTTATTCGGATATATGTTTTTTTTTATATTTGCCTAACGCGGAAGTGAAGAATACAATATGAGGATTTTACACACTTTTGCCTAGAAATAGATATTTCTCTGCTTTGACTTCGTCAAATTTGTTTTCAGCTCATAGTAAAAATCGTATACGAAATTTAGATGTTCGTTGTCTATTTTCACAGTAGCTGTCACTAGCCGTGCTTGTGTATAGGATGGGAATCATTAGTCATGACATGCGCAGGAAGTGTAGTGAGCGAGGAGCTAGAGAAATGTGGGATCATCTCGTATCTTACTCTGTCAAAAACACACTTCACTTGAAAGGCTAGATGACATCTCAATAGCTAAACAGAATATCATCAACAAGATATCTGCATTCTAACAGACAGCCAAACTGCCTTATGGGCGCCGGATGCATTCCAAATAACATCAAGGAGTGTCTTACATTATCGCCAATGAGATGGCCAAACGTATTATCTTATGCTGGGTTCCAAGCCACAGAGATATACCAGGGAGTTGTAAGGCTGACCAACTTGCAAGAGAAGGTATCTGTATGCCAAACATAAGCAATTTTATGGAGGTATCTCTTGCAACTTGTAAGCTTCTTATTAAGGACGCACTAATCAGTTCTGCAAATCAAAGATGGATTAGCGTCAATACCTGTGAAATTGTCATGCAAACATGGCCAAGGCTAAATCTACGTCTGTCCAAGAGTATTATAAAATTGAGTAGACATCAAATTAGGACCTTAGTAGGGGCCCTCACAGGACATTGTCTCATAGGAAATCATGCAAGTAGATTAGGCATTTACATGCATGATTTCTGTCGTAGCTGCAGGAATGAGGAAGAGTTGGAAACAATAGAACACCTTTTTTGCACATGCCCGGCTCTAGCCAGAAGCAGGAACCGATATTTAAGAGCCTACTTCTTAATGAATATAGATAATCTATAATACATATACACTTTATATGTTAGCAACCTTTTACGACTTGTCAAAAGCTCAGGACGTTCAATATAGAAAGGGAAATGTAACCCCTGCGGCTCACAACGGACCCATTTAGTAGTCTAAGTGGCATCGCTGTCTCTATGTGCGATGCAGCTGCCAAACCTAACCATCCTAGCATAAATACATATATATTTCTGGATTTTATTTTATTTTGAATTTCTGTGCTCCAATAGGAGTTAAAGGAAAAAAAAATAATAATAATTGAAACTTTTTGAAAGCAGAATTTTTATTCTTATCTCTAAGATCTTCTCTACCTACTTTTGCTTATGCATTGGGCTTAGAAGGTCCTTTTACCAAAAACTCTACTGATTCAAGTAGAAATTCGACTTACTATTGTTCTAGGTTGTTAAAATTTTTAAAAATAAAAAATACAAAACAAGTGAACAGGAAGTTGTTCCATTTATTGCAATTGCATTTCAGGCCACAACACCACTTAAAATATTTTATTTGTTCCTTTTATACGTATTCTTGTTGGCTGGTAAATAAATAAATTACAAATGGCAATAGTACGTGCCACATACATATATACGCACACACACACATGTATGGGTCATGCAAACAAACATACATACATACATATAAGCCGTTATACAGTTGCTTAATGGGAGAAATTGGCGGGAAAATAAAAATGAAAAAAATTAATGAGAATAACGGAAATAAGTAAGTCCATACGAGTATATCGACTTAAGGCAGCCATACAAGTACATGTACACATATTATACTTACATAAGTATACATATGTATGTATGTGTTAATGCAAGAAAGTATAAAAAGCAATAAAAGTTCAAAGAAAAAAATTAAACCCATAAAACGAGGTGTGAAATCGTAATCGAAAAATACAATAAAATTCATATGCCACCCTTCTCTCACTCTCCTTTTACCCAATACCAGCACAGTTTGTGGTGTAAGAAGAACTGCACACACAACGAGGCATCGTACAAATTTACACACATATAAATCCAAGTTTTATAGATGTATTGTATGTGTGCATTTGCTAGCTGTACATTCCACACATACATATATGCATGTGTGTGTGCATGTATTTATGGCGAAAATATGAAAAGAGTATTGTAATACTTGCTGTGGTTTTGGTTTTATCGGCCAACTAAAATCAGCGACACGGAAAATTAATCGAAATAAATAAAGAAGACTTGAAGAAAAATAAAAGAAAAATAAGAGAAAAGCCAAACGAAAAAAGTTATAGTGTCAACAATGTCGTTGGCGAACAATGTAAGTGGAAAGTTGATCGCGAATAAGGATATAAGTACAAAGGAGCAAGTGGTAAGTAAAATAGTCGTAAATGTATGAAGGTATGTATGGACGTTCTTGGCACTTTCTGGTATTTTGTAAGCGCCCCCAAAGTCACCAGCTAAGTACTAGCTGCCCATTATTAAATCCAGAAATTTTTAGCACACACACATAATGGAATGCATGTGTATATATGTATGGGTGTATGTATGTATGGTCATCAGGGGCAGGTCAAGGCGCCGGCAGGTCGAAGAATAGAATAAAATAAAAAAAGAAGTTTGTTTAAAAATCGGCAGTAGTTCAAAAAGCAAGTATAAGTCCACGTGAGTGGAAAAGTCTTCTGACTTTTGAACACTGACGGTGATGGAAGTTCTGTTGTAATGCTTATTCAAACTTTACAAAATGTTTTTGAACCAGAATGAGTCCAATTTTTATTACAGCGTCTCAAGTCAGCTTGAATTTACGTGATAAAGTACGCATTTTTGTTTTCCTTATATGCTTGTTCACTCCGCTCGGAAGCATAGGGCCTTGACAAGACTCTTCCATCGTACACAGTTCTGGACTGTTATTTCTGGGTCGTCCCATGTGATGTTAGCTCGCGTAACATCGACCTTCTCCAAGTGATCTTTGGCCAACCGCGACTTTTGTTCCCTTGTGGCTTCCAGTCCACTGCCATTTTCGAGATGCTGTTTGGTAGTTTTTGAGGAGTGTGACCTATCTATCGGCTTTCTGCGTTTCATTTATCATAGGATGGGTTCCTTATTCGTTAATCTTCAAAGCGCGTTCTTTCTGATGGTGTTGGGTCCGAATATTCTGAAGATTATGCGGAGGCATTTGTTGAGATGGATTGTAACCTCTGTGTGATGATGTTGGACACCAGCCATGTTTTATTTCCGTACATCAGTTGACTCATGAGCGGAATAATCGCAGGTAAGAGCTTCTGGAGATTTGCAAACTCGCCCCTAAAGTATGTATGCGTCCGAACATCGCTCTTGCTTCGTTTGGCCTGCAGTTGACATTTTCATCTGCACCGCCGTCCGTCGTGATATTGCAGCCGAGGTAGCAGAAGCTTTTGCCGAATTCCACTGGACACCCATCAACCAGGTCTTGATTTATTGTGGCTGACTCTAATAGCCTTTGTCTAGGCGATGTTAACCTCCAGCCCGACAGTGCGTGCCTGCGTAACTAGCCTGTCCGCCTTGGCTTGCATGTCAGTGAGTTTCTGAGAGAGGAAGCAGTTGGCATCAGCGAAATCAATTCTACTACAGGGTGTCCGGTGCCAGAATTATTACTTAAAAGCGAAATTAAAAAAGAATTACTAATGATAAAAATTTACCATTACGTCGGATATACTATTTGAAATCGGCCTCCGGAGTGGCACGGAGTACCACACGCTGAAGAAGCGATGTCGGGATGCCATTAACCTCGCGAACGATATTTTCTCTTAGTGTTGAAATGATCGTTGGGTCTGATTCATATCCTCTACTTTGGAAGTCCATAGAGGTAAGATCGGCGACCTGGGTGGCCTGCACATGTCATCGAAACTAGTCATGAAGCTGGTCATCAAAAGACTGTAACGTCACGTGGAGTGGTTCAAAAAGAGAAGAGGCGACTTGAGCGAAATCCCCGACGAAGTGCCAATCAAATCGCAAAAGAACTGAAAATATCTGACCGTAGGCGCATGATCTCGCATCAAAGCAGCAACAAGTCAGACTTGAGAGAGCGAAGGAGTTCCTTCGCTTGGCCGAAAGCGGTGAATTTCCGAACATTGTGTGTTTTGACGAGAAAATTTTTCAAATTGAGCACTTCGTAAACTCCCAAAACGATAGGGTTTATTTGACCGATCGTTCATACAAGAATTTGAGTCATCTATTGGCCACCCGGAGACAGCACCCGCCACAGGTAATGGTTTGGGCCGCTGTAAACACAGATGGGCGTTCTCTAATCGTTTTCATCAAGCCTGGCGTCAAGGTTAATGCGAAATATTATCGGGAAAGTATTCTGGAGGTTGCTTTGAAGCCGTGAGCAGACAAACATTTTGGTGGTAGACCATAGACGTTTCAACAGGACTCGGCACCGTCTCACAAAGCTCGAACATCCAGACAATGGCTCTCAAATTCACCAGACGCGAATCCGAAGGATTATTCTCTTTGGCCCATTTTGGAGAGCAAGTTCCGAACTAAAAGATTCACAAGTCTCGAGGCGCTGAAAAAAGCCATTGTCCGCGAGTGGGCCAAAATACAGCAGCTTGCAGTTCGTTTCTGGACCGTCCCAAGGCCATAGTCAAGGCAAAAAAAGGTGGTCATATCGAGCAAAAGCAAATTGATTCCTAGTTTTGTATTATTTTCACAAATTTTTTACTTTGAATTGAATAAAAGTAATTTTCCGAACTTAATTTATGGCCTTTTTATTGGTTACACTTCGAGTGCCGGACCCTGTAAGAAAAAACAATTATAAGGTGGCTCAAAATCAATGACTCTATCTATAAATCTTCCATACTTTGTGCAAATGGCGGCGCACGTCAATCATAATTGACACTTGAGAACTAGACACAGCTGCAGCATAAAAAGAGACAAGCTGCGTGTCTCACTCTCAAAGTAAAGATGTCCATCACTCAAAATATTTTTTTCTTATATTTAGTAAAGAAATTATTCAAAAACAAAAATGGGACGATTAATTTTGCACCACCTTGTTCTTCACAAGCACCTTGTTTCATTCCATTTCGATCCACCCTTATTGGAAAATCCTGTGTACGGCATTGTCAAATAATTTCATATAATTCAACACAAATCATTTTCCACCATATGCCGCGTAAAGGCGACAAAAAGCTATAGGTACCTAAATTTGCTAAACAACAGCAGGACGTACACCACAAATTAGAGGAAAAGCTCAGACAAACATCTAGAAAAAGCATACATAAGTATACACTTGTATATATAAGTGTAAGTATATATACTTTTAAGTATTATCCACAATCTGTGGCATGCACGCACCTCCCTCGAACACCAGGCTTCGTACAGTAATTTCTCAATCTTTGGTCACTGCTCGACTTAAAGTGAGTGCACACTTGCTTACTCTACTTCTTTGCTCTCTCAACCATCCTTTCTCCCTCTGATCCCATTCTTTCTCATCCCCTACGCCACTCCATGGGGCTTTGCGTTTTGTTCACCAATAACTCATAATTCTTAATGCTTAATGGATTTTCATTGTAGGTTTTTCGAATTTTTCATGCTTATTGTTACTTTTTTTTTTTTTTTGTTGTTGTTTCTTACTGCTTGTCGGCGGTTTTCTGCCGCTACTATAAAAGAAATTTTATTTTTGCTTTTTGAAAAGTTTTAATTTTGAATGGTTTTGTTGGTTGTCTTTGGGTGATAATGCATCGGCATTGAGATATCGAACTAAATCGGGGTCAATGGAATGTGCCAAGTAAAGAAAATTTAGTGATATAACAGAGCAACTATAAGCATTGAAAATGAGGTGGAATTGCTTTTGGGATATTGTAAAAGTCGTAAAAAAAAATGAAAAATAAGAAGTGTGTGGGAAACCATATTTACTCTCCGTTTAGTAAAATTTTCGTAAGTCAGCCTCACTTATTTTGTCTGGCTGACCGCAGGTATATTTTTGTATAGAATACATGCAATTTTTGCTTTTTTCTCTTCTTGGCACTTTTACAAACAGAAATCCGAACTTTGACTGTTTTTTGTTGTTAGCAAATTTTCCCAAAAATTATTTTTGAGAATGCTACTGAAGTGACAGTCTTCGGCTACAAGTTTGGTTTTCCTTTCCAATATTTTATAAGATAAAAATTTATAAAACAAGAGATAGGTGCTTTCTCGTTTCTATTTTCTATCCACGAGTGCTACAAGAAAAAATGAAAATTCTGAGATTTTTTATATTAAATAAACCATTTTCATTTATGGCTTATATTCGTTTCCTTTATCATTATCAGCGAATGCCCGACATTTTTTTATATGGAGAAAATGACGCAACACCGTCAAGGGGAAAAAATATTAAAAATCAGCTGGATTTTTAGTAGCTTCGGATTTGCATGTTATTGTACTAAAATATAATAAACTCTGGAACTGCATACCAGAAATCTTTCTAAAAATTCTTACTAAAATCGTTAAATTGAAATGGAAAATGGAATTTGAGGAATTTTTCCCATTTTTTTTAACTAACAAGCGTGAGATGAGCAGCATACGAGACTGAGAGAAAAAGAAGTAAGGTTAAGGCAAACGGTACTGTATAGTAATAGAATAACTGCTGTCCAAGATATGGATGCACGTTGTATAGGAGATATAGAATAATGGGAATACAAAAAAAATTTTAAATATTGATTAAAATTGTCATTGATCAAATTAAAGAAAAATATAAACCAAAGTAGGAAAATTGTAAATATGTAATTCATGAATTAGAATTGCCATTATGTTGCTCACTAGTTACCTAACTGATTACAAGACGTCTTCGTTTCGCCACTTCTCTGCTCGCTATGTTTAGGCTTCGCTCGCTTGTAAAATTCTTATGTAAGAGCAATAACAAAGTTATCGAGCCAGATTCCCCGTTAGCGAAAATGGTCCTAATACTAGTGTAACTCACTATTTTAAGAATGGTTTCGGGTTTTCAGTGCTCAAACTCTCTTTGCTGCTAATAGGCAAGTTTCACTAGATCGCTTTCATAATAAAAAGCTTTCGTTGCTTTAACTTTGCGAATTCTCTTTTGATGTACCGGTGGTTTTCACACACCTTACAATTATTAGTTTTGAAGAACGAGAACACAAAGGGTGTTGACAAAGCACGAGCACCACAAGTAACGAATTGAAGCAATAAAAGCTGTCCCGTCTTATAAATACTCATTAAGTGCTTCCAAACAAATCTAATATTTGTAAGTAAGTACCACTTGGGCATTCCCAAGTAGCACTAAACGCCATTTTGAGACCTCCAACAGGCAGATATAGTACATACAGCCCGCAAGAGCTTTTGAAGTAATGGAATGCCATGAGAGATTTAGGTTAGCCCACTGCCCCAGAGTGTCGAAGAAAGGAGCACTCAGTAACCTTAATCATCTAGCTACCAAACCCGGACATTTACAGAGAAAGCGCTCAACCGTATCCTTCTCTGAAAGATGCCCACAGCTTCTGCAATGGGGGTTGAACGGTAAACATAGCTTTTCCGCGTGTGTTCCAATCGTCTAATGATCTCTAAACTAGTTTGGAAATTGAATGGCGTCGAGTCCCCTGGACTTTCTGTGTCCTTCTTCTATTGTACTAGGGCCAAAGGGTTTTCCAAATAGCGCATGAAGAATTGGAGCTCCATGTTTTCTGCGCTTTCCTGAGAAATACGTTCTGCAGATCTCCTTTATCAATAGTCAGGGTGATGCCGATGACCGCGTAGGAGGTCTCTAAGACCAACTGAGTTTCCTTCCTTGCAAGCTCATCAACAATTTCATTTCATAGGAACATATCCTATGTCCTGGAAACCAGATCTGAGAAATGCACACCCTGCACACCCAAGAGATTTGACCTTCTGGTTATAGAAGTCTACTAGTTTGGATCTACACCATAGCGTCGTCAGACCCTTGATCGCTGTTTGACTATCGGAGAAAATGTTAATATCTCCCTCGTCCACGTTCACTAAGCAAAGACTTCTGCCTGAAATACCCTACAAATACACTTGAAAAGGTTACCCTAGTACGACCCTTAAACTCCAGTTTGCGGAGAGAGGATCTGTCCGAAGTTCAGAGATATACAGTGTTAACTGCCCTAAAATGCCACCAAATCGCTTGGGAGATTGCCTTCAGAGATCAACCTCCTTTAACCTGATTGTACTTTGAGCAGCACTGAAAGGAATTGTCGCTCATGTCTTGAGAGTATTGGCATACCCAATCATGGTTCCATGTGTAGAAGTCCACGCAAGTGGGGAAAGTTACTGATCGCCATTCACTTGGGAATGGCCAGGACGATTCTTCTACATATGGTTCAAGCAGCTCACAACGCCCGGGATTAGCCCACGTATCCTCTGGTTAGCTTCCGAACACCCGTTCGGGAGTGAGCTAAAGTGAGAAGGCGAAGCATCCCAGCATAGCTGGTT